>PISX010006594.1:0-96223 GCA_004024625.1 Mellivora capensis | reverse complement strand
CTTCAAGTTTTATGTAAACATTTTGTTAAATTCTGTAATGGTGATGTGTGTCTTTGTAGAAGGATATGTTAAAAACAACTATTTTTATGCAGGAACTGACAGAGGAATTTGCTTTGTATAATGGCAAGCTAGCTTTAAGAAAGCACTGTAGCAAGTTTACTGAAGTCCAAAACTATACAGATATGTTAATAGATATGTGCGCAACTAGATATGGACAACGATTGTATTTTTTTAAATAAATATTTTTAACAAAATGACTTTTTGAATTGATTATTCCTCTCACCTCTATTGAGACGGTCTGTGTGGACTCTGAGTTCATCCGTGCTAAATGGGTAAGTGTCTGTTAAAAGTTCAGTTTCCTAGTGGCTATCATTAAAACCTGCCCGTCAACTATTTGATGCGTATCTACATTAAAATATTTAAAGCCTGAGTTGGAATATAGGTGGTGGACAGGGGAGACCGTAAAGTGATCTTTGATATAAAAAGGAATTAAGAGAACTGCGTGGGCTAGAAAAATTATTCACCATGTGAAATCTTTTCATTTTACTTGTGAATTTCACTTTTTAATTTTAAAAATGTAGTCCGACTCGTTCTAGCCCTCACAAGAAGCATGTCTTGCTTATTTCTGCCCTGGACATTATCTCTTCATGTAGTTTTCAGTAAACGGTATAAGAAACTGGAGACTTGGGTTCATGAAGTAAATGAAATGAGGCCCTTTCAGAACTGAGATACAGTATCCACGGGGGAGAGCGGGGTTACTAAGTGGCACCCGTTACATCACAGAGGTCTGTCTCCCATCCCCGGGGGTGGACAAGATAGAGTCACACAGAGGGTTCTCTGGGGGCAGCAGTGATGCGTCCCTTCAGGTGGTGGGTAGCTGCATGCAGGCGGCTGGGCGGGAACCACTTCTGATGAGTGCTGGGTCCTCCTAGGCCACTGTGGTCAAAATATTCCCTAAAATGAGAGTCCCGTGAGGTCGAATAAGTTTGGGAAATGGGGGCACCACCTCTTGGAGAGTCAAAATGCATTATTAGAATATGGAAAGCTCTAAGAAATCCTTCAGTAAAAAAGCTTATTTGGTCCACCATTTTCTAGCCTTCCTGTGGACTCATTCTCCTGAGAAGCGTAAGGGCCATTTTGCAGTCACTTTCTTTGTTTTTTTGATGCCTCTAATGACAAAATTCTAGCCTAATGGCGGGTGATCTCCCAGGGCTCGCGTTTCCAGGTGGGAGAGAATCATGAGCCACTGGAAGCTTTCACACCGGTTGTCCCTGGAAAGCACAGCACTGAGATATGCCCTGTAATGGGAGTCCATGAAGGGGACCCCCTTTGGGATCAGTTACCTTCTGAGGACAGTGTGGCATGAAAACCGAAACGGAGACATCATTTCTACCGGATGGAAAGCCCTGGTATCAAGGTGGTTGCTGGAGCATCACACGATGTCGGGATTCCCACTTACTGAGTACGGCGTCGTCGTCGTGGTCATTGCCAGAAGCCCTGCATCAAGGCCACCGTCCGCATTGCCCAGGGCAGTGGTTGATGCTCAGTCCTCACTGGGAACTCCTGGCGGCACTGGTTACTTCCTCCTCCTCGAGATAACTCTTCACGATGCCTTCTAGGAAACCACAGTGCCTCCTGAATTTCCTCCTCTGGCTTCGCTCACTTGCTCTGCTGGACCGTGTTCTTTCTTCAAACCTCTAAGCGTTGAGGAACCCCAGGGCTCAAGCTTCCAGTCTCTCTAGATTCTCTCTCTCTCGATGGTCTCTCCTCCAGTCCCAGGACTTTAAGTGCTATTATGTATGTGACCACAAAATTTATATCTTTGGGCTTGACTTTTAAGCTTTTTTTTTTTTAAAGATTTTATTTATTTATTTCACAGACAGAGATCACAAGTCAGACAGAGATCACAAGTAGGCAGAGAGGCAGGCAGAGAGAGAGGGTGAAGCAGGCTCCCTGCCGAGCAGAGAGCCCGATGCAGGGCTCGATCCCAGGACCCTGGGACCATGACCTGAGCCGAAGGCAGAGGCTTTAACCCACTGAGCCACCCAGGCGTCACTAAGCTTTTTTTTAAAGATTTTATTTATTTACCATAGAGATCACAAGTAGGCAGAGAGGCAGACAAAGGGGGAAGCAGGCTCCCTGCTGAGCAGAGATCCTGATGCGGGGCTCAATCCCAGGACCCTGGGATCATGACCTGAGCCGAAAGCAGAAGTGTAACCCACTGAGCCACCCAGGCACCCCAGCTTTTAAGCTCTTAACTTTGAAATTCCCCAGCCTTCCTGATACCCAAAGTAGCATCAGAAAATGAACATGTCTGAAACCAAACTCTTGAGTGCTGCCCCCTTCCCCTTCAGTGGTCAGCGGCCTCGTCATAGGGCCAGTAACTCAAGTCACATGCCTCGGCATCATCCTGGGTTCCTGCCTTCCTCACACCCACGCCCCATCCATCAGCAAATCCTGACTTTGAAAAATACAGCTTGAACCCAGTCATACCCACTACCTCTGACTCTACCAGCACTGTCCTGGCCGTCATCCTGTCCTACATGGTCTAGGCAGTTGTGTTCTTGCTGGTGGCCTGGTCTCACGCCAGTCCCATGGTTTTCCCCACACAACAACCAGAGCATTACTTTTTAAAAGCGTAAATGAGGGGGGCACTCAGAGGGCTCAGTCATTAGGCATCTGCCTTCGGCTCAGGTCATGATCCCAGGGAGGTTCTGGGATCAAGACCGTGTCGGGCTCCCTGCTTGGTGAGAAGCCTGCCTCTTCCTTTCCCACTGTCCCTCCTTATGTTCCGCCTCTCACTGTGTCTCTCTCCATCAAATAATAAAATTAAAAAAAAAAAAAAAAAGATAAGTGAGGGGCACCTGGGTGGCTCAGTGGGTTGTGTCTGCCTTGGGCTCAGGTCAAGCAGGGTCCTAGGATCAAGTCCTGCTCATCAGGGAGTCTGCTTCTCCCTGTGCCTGTCTACCTCTCCACCCCTCCCCGCCCCCAACAAATAAATAAAGTCTTTAAAAAAATGTGTAAATGAGATTATGTGCCCTGCTTGCTTGCAACTCCCAATGAGCTCACATAGAAACCACAGAATCCGGACTCCTGCCGCGGCTTGTGGGATCCGGCCCCTAGCTGCCACTCCCACCTATTTCCTGCCTCTGTCCCCACCTTCCCCACTGCACTGAAGCCCCGCTGACCTGCCTGCTGCTCCTCAGGGGACAACACACCCAAGCTGGCCAATACCCCTGCGCTTGCCCTGTCCCCGGCCCTGTGTCCGGGCGACAGGCTCTTTCCCCGGTACTGAGATCACTGCTCAAACAACACCTCCTTAGGAAGGCTTTTCCAGAGCATCTGACAGTCCCTCTTCCCACTACCCCCTGCTTTATCTTCCTCTGTGGCACTCCATTATCCCGCTGTATGTTCTTGCTGTCCACCTGCCTCCCGCTGCAGTGTAGCCTCCGGGAGGCAGGGACCCCTTGCTCAGGCTCTGCTTTATCTCTGCGCCTAATCAGGGCCTTGAACGCAGCAGGTTCTCCATCAATCTTTCAAAAACGAATAAAGGAATCCTCTGAAAGACTTCTAGGCCACTCTGTCTTCCTTTAGTGATGCCAGCACTTGGGTGGATTAGATTCCAGCCTCCAAGTAGCAGAGGGACAACTGGGAACGGGATGATCTCCCGCGCTTGGAAATGTCAACTCTTAAAAGAAGGAGGACCACGTAAAAAGCCCTCCTTGCTCCGAAACTGATTTTGAAGTGTGGTATAAAAACATATCTTCCTTCCCTTATTCTGATTATATATAGAAGGGAACAGTGATTCTCACTCCTAAGAGTTTTGCTATCAGCCATGTGAACCTATGGTTTGAGGGAGGCCACTCTTCGGGAAATATTTGGTTATTTGTTTCTGGGCTCCATATAAAAGAATCCATTGTCCATAATGGATACCACACTTATTAAATTTAAAATATTTTATTTCAGGAAAGATACACTTAGATTTGTTTCAATCTTGTTTTCTATATCCTTAAATTAATCATGACACCTTAGATAAAGCCAGTGATTCTTCTAAACCTGTATCAAAAGGAAGGGTTTTGTTGTTGTTTTTGAAGAACCACAAGAAAAATACAACTGCTTTCTTTTGTGTCCAGGTCAGTGATCCCTCCAGTTCGAGTGCATATTTAAGTCTGGCAGCCATCAAAGTATTTAGAGATCTACTTAAAACAACACCCCTAGACCCTCAGCTTTCAAAACGAATTTGGATCTGACTTAAAATAAATATGTGCCAAACCTAGGAACAATTCTGAAGCTGCTAGTGAGGAGGTTTTAAGAATAAAAATTGCTAACGTTGATGAAGCAGCCATATAATGAGCCATATAATCGTTGCTTCAAACAAAGTCACTTTCTTACAGAAGTCCTTTGAGGTAGGGTACGTGCTTTTAGAAATGTCAGTTAGATTAAAAAAAAAAAAGAAGAAGAAGAAGAAAGAAAGAAAAAAAAAAAAAAAGCCAGGCCGGAAGAGCGTCCGTGATCTGTGTGCCCAGGGTCACACACGCAGCTGGAGGGGGAGGTGGATGCCCCCACCGGGCTGGCTCCCCCTGGAGTCCCACCAGCACACAGGGTGCCAGTGGGGCTGGCTCACAGGACAGATGCTACAGATCTGGGACACACCTGTCTGTGTGGGGCACACTGCTTACACCCGCCGCTGAGAGCCTCGATGCGCTCTCCCTGTTCATACCCGTGCATCTGTACCAACACAGAGAACCTGCAGGTAAGCGAACGTACACTTGCTGTGACAGCCATCTCACTACCTGCGGCCGCCTCCGTGCTCTCAGCCCTTTCCCAGTGGCGGGCTGGGGACTCCCTCTGCGTTACTAGGGGACTCGCTCAGGGCAGGAGGCCTCCTCGGGTGTGCTGCACTGTCTGAATGGCTCTGCAGTCCCAGCTTTTTGTTAAAGGAGACAAACTGACACGGTATAAAGAATTTTTTCCTCTATAAACGACAGAAAGTTAAAATTAGATATTTTGGAGAAGTTCTGGTGCTGTTTTTCCACCTTCTAAAGTGCAGTCCAGAAAAACAGAATCGTCATCCCATTCTCCCAGAAACTTCGGGGCGCTTAGCATTGATTGTTAGCAGTGGTATACTGGGGGATGTTTAACAGTGGGCTCACGGGGAGGAGGGGGGACGAGCGCAGAAGAAGAGCCAGGATCATAGCCTTTGCCAGTTTCTGTGGGATGAATATTCCCACGTGGCCGATCTCCAGCCACCAAACACGTGATCCCTGAAAGTCCTGTCGGAAAGAAATGCTCAGAAGCACACCTTTCTGATATACAGATGCAAAACAGATAAAAAAAACCTCAAGGAAGTGATGAGTTTTGAGTAGTTATGACCTTTGTTTTTAATGTAATTAGTTGTAAGTTTCTTTAATTTCATTTTGAATAATGGCTGTGTGTAACAACCAGGTCTCGAAATGAAATTTTAACAAGGCAAGTCTGAGCTAGCCCAGCATACCTCTGAATTAGTGTCCCGAAGATAGCAAGATCTAACTTTTCCTTATGATGTTTTAGATGTTAAATGAACTACTGATAGCAGCAACTGGAATCTGAGGGACTTCAGACTCTCAAAAACAAAAAAGCACATACACCCTTTGAGCATGCCAGGGAAGAGCTTGGGGTTTGTTTTCGACCAATTTAAAATATATTTACATCTAGCCATGATCTTTGAACTTTACAATTTCAACTTATTCTTCCGAACTTCAACTAAAAGTGATCTTCGAACCCAGGCAGGGCATGGTCCATGCAAGAGGAGACCAACAGAGTGAAGCGTGTGGCTGTCTTCCTCCTTCCCATCTGGGTGTCCTGGACAGCTCTGACCAAAGGTCCAAACCAGGGAAGAGGAAGGGAACCTGAATATCCATCCCATAAACTTCTAATGATTTGCCCCAGGAGGATCCAGATACCAGAAGTCAATTTAATCTCTTCTACCCAACCAAGGATTAGTAGAGAAGATCCAAGCCAAGGCATGGGGAGATGGCCCCCACGGCCTCCCCCCGCTGTCTGGAACACTTCGGTCTGTGCTGGCGCCCAAGGGCCTGGCAGTCTCTGCCGGGCCCCTTCACCCAGCTTTACCTCTGGTAGCACTCTGAGCTTTCCATCCCTAGGGCTTTGTCCTGGGCAGGAACTACGAGAGAAAAAAACAGGTAGTGTGGCAGCAAACGATTACTTCTGAACGCTTTCCCAGGCTTTTGTTTCTCTGTCCCTTCTACGGCTCGGCAGGGAGCCAAGTCCAAAGGCAGACTTACTAGTTCTGGCAAACCAGAATCAGTAACCATTGATGGAGGCAGGTTGTTGAGACTAGTGTGAGCTTGGGGAATAGAGGTTACTTTTTGTCTCCCATGAATAGGGAACTCCATAGGTGTTGCTCATGGCAGATTCGGCAAACATTTCTGGAGCCTGGATGAAGGCTCCTGCTCTGCTCTAGGTTCTGTACCTGCCACCTGGGGAGCAAGGCCACAGCCAAGTGCTGACTGAGGGCCTCCCATTGGTCTTCTGGGCCTTTAAACTGAGTGGCCGCCTGCAAGAGAGAGGACTGCAGATACCTGTTCCACTTTTTTTGTGATTTTTTTGTTTTTTTTTTGTTTTTTTTGCTTTATGGAGAGGATGAGGGCTCTGCCTGGGCATGTTTTCTTAAGAACTGGCTCCGTGCAGAGCTGATGATACCTTGAGATACCAGAGCTGGGGCCTTGAGATCTCTGGGCAGAAAGGCCGGGAGGTAGGGAGGCTCGGGGGTATGAAAACAGCTTTGGGACTCCCCTGCCTAGGGTCTCCAGGAACGAGACTATTCTTAGTCTCTGCCCTGAAGGAGCTTTCTCTGCCCTGAAGGAGCTTTCCTTTGCCGCTTGGCCTGAAGGACCTCTTTTTGGAAAAAAAAATCTGGACAAAAGTCAAAATCCTAAACTGCAAAGAGATGGCCAATTAGGCTTCTGGGCCGAGTTCCAGCCGAGGAGGCAGACTCTCCCTTTCAGGTCCCCGCACGGGCTTGAAAGAGATTCTTGGCCCGTGGTCCCATGGCTTGGTGGGACGCAGGAAGCCAAGTTCACAATCCATGCCCCTCTGCTCCTGGAGAAGCCATGAGTCAGCCTATCCCATTCCCTCCTGCCCTAAGAGTCCAGCGCACACAATCGCATGGCAAAGCAGGAAGAGGGGGAAAGGAAGCTGTAGAAAAATAAACATTTCCTTGCATTTGACTTGGAATAGAATAGCATTCGTGGCAAGCTAAGATCTAGGGCATCTCTCACGGCCCCCCCCTCCCCCCGGTTTTCCTCCTCTTGTGTAGACACAGATTCTTTCCTTACCTGATGAGAGTTCAGGATGTGTCCTGTGGAAAACCAGGAGCAAGATATAGAAGGTGAAAGCCAGGCAACCAAAGATCACGCCACAGACCAGGAAACTATGGCTGCCCTGGGCTTGGAATATCTGCCGGGGGGGGGTGGGGGGTGGAGAACAGACACAGACCGTCATACCGTCTCATGAAAGGGGGACAGCAGGAAGCAGCTTTCCCTGACCCCCCCGCAGGCTTCTCAGTGGGGCTGCAGCCCCGGCACCACCCCGATGGGCAGGATCATGGGCGGGAGGGCCATCTTGGCCTCGCTTCAAGGTTATGTTTCTGGAGGAGGCAGAAATCCTGCTCTGAGTCAGGGGCTGGACCCCATGACCCCTGCCGTCCCTGCTGGCTCTTGTCTGGGACCTTCTGGAAATCTCCATCTCTTCCTTAAAAGTCTGAGCATAGGGTTTCTCTATGTACAAGGCCTAACCAGACTTTGCAAAGGATTTTATGGGTGTCCCTTTACCACGGAAAATGTGAAGCAGAGGCCGAAGGGGCTTATGGAGCTCCCAGGGACCCATCACCTGACTTGAACAATTAGCACCAACTTCCTCTGTACGCCCCCCTCCCCGCCCCACTTCTTCCCTAGATTACACTGAAACAAACCCCAGACATCACGTCATTTCGACGCAGGCCTTCCCCCTCTGGGCAGGGTACCAGAAGAGAGAAGGAGGGCTGTGATGAGGGCATGTGGGAGACCGAGGGACCTAGGCTTGAGCGTCCTGTTACTTATTAGAAGTAGGACTGACCGAGGGCAAGTTGCTAATTTACCTGACCTTCAGTAACCCCCTTTGGAAGAAGGACAATGACAATTATATCAATATATTTGCCTTATAGTCTTTAACAGCAGATTTTTGTCACCCTGGTGAGCAGATGAGACATGGGTCTATCTGAAGAGAAGTGGGAGGGATGGCCCTTGATCAGGGCGGGACTTGGGCAGGACAGCTGGGCCCCGTGGAGGGTGGCCAAAGGCTAGGAGAGGTGGGGTGGGGACAGTGGAATGAGAAGGGGTGGGAAACGAACTCCCGACTCCATCAATCCGGTCCCAGGCTCTGGGAGCTAACGAACGTTCCCATGGGGCCCCGCTGGCCGCGCTCCCAGACAGGCCTTGTGTTTGCGTTGGACTGTACCATCTACGCCTTCCCATCTCCAAGTCCCACATTCAGAAGCTCAGCTTTCAAAGCTGGCTCGGAAGCAGAAACAGGTAACAGAGGGGGCCCTGCCTGTCTGGCGGGACCCTCAGGGAAGGGACAGCTGCTGGCTGCAGCCTCCCACCCGCTCGGACGGGGCCCCCCAAATGCTGGCCCCTTCCCTTTGAGCTTCCCCACATACCGAGCCAACCAGCATCTGGAGGACCATCTCGCCAATTCCGGCCCCCGTCACCAGCACCGTGGTCGCACAGCCTAAGCCGAAGAGAAGGGTTTGGGTCAGTAAATGCAAATTAAGGAGACAGAGTCAGCCGGTATAACCCCAGTTATTCCTGGGAAGACTCTGGAAAGAGGTGCGACGGCCTGAGGAGACTACTTCGAATTCCTTAGATTTCTCACACTCTAGCCCTTAACTTGGCTGCGGGAGTGCTTGGGTCCTGCTGTCACGACGTTTTCACGGTTCTAGAACCTTGAAGTCCTCAGGTTTATCTTCAGGGCGGATTCCAAGTTGCTCAGCCTGGCATTAGGAAGGGTCCTTCCCAACCTGCCTTTCCAGAAAGCTTTCTTGACCTGCCCTGGGCGGACTGATGGCCTCACTGCCCCGGCACCGCACTAATGACCCCACCTCTCCTCCCTCCGGCAGCATGGCACAGACCTTCCAAGTCCAAGCTTCCCAGTCCGGCTCAGGCCCCGGGCCCAGCGGTGTCAGCTACTAGCCTTGTGACCTTAGGTCCATTCTCTCCCTTCTCTAGGCCTCAGTTTCCTTCTGTAAAATGGGCACAAACACCTCCACAGGGTTGCCCTGTGGGAGGTCCTTTGCAGTACAGGGACGTGCTTAGCCTCGTGTGAGTGCACAGCGAATCCTCGAGACCCTGCCAGCTGTCAGCCTCACCCTCTCAACGCTGCCTTCAGGATCAAGTTCCCAGGCTTTCATGGGGGTTTGCAGGGCCCTTTATAATCCGTCCCTGCAGAGAGCTCAGCCACCTCTAACCCCTGCTCACCATCTCTCCTCCTCTCCCTCCCACCAGGAGAACCACCCGGCTTCCTCCCGCTGCCCACTCCTGCTGGAAGGCAGCTTCTGGCATGCTGCACGGGGCCTCCCCTCCTCCTCTGCATCTGCCAAGCTGCTGTTCATCTTCTAGCTCTCCCCCCACCCCGCCCCGCCCCATACCCGCATTAAGCTGCTCTTCCTCCACTTCCCTTGGCCCTTCTCCCAGGTCCCCCACTGTCTGTCTACAAGGCCAGGAGACAGGACTGTGCCTCGAATTTTAGTTCAGAGGCCAACATACAGTAGACGCTTAGTGTTTTTTGAATAAAACAGAGATCATCATTGTCGACTATGGTCATCAAGGTCTTCTTGCAGACTGGCTTGCATTTGTCTCTCTCTCTGCCTTTGCTGTCACACTGTTCACGGCCCCCCACCCTTCCCTGGAATGCCTTTCCTTTCTCCTTCTGCCTTTGCAGATCCTGGGCCAGCTCCCACCCCATCAACTCCGTGGAGCTGTGTGTGGATTCTACACCGGTCACTCCCTTCTCTGAATTCCAGTAGCATCCACGTCTGTTCTACTCATTCACTCGAAAACCCTCCAGTTTTCTGATGCATCACTTTCTGTGCATCACTTTCTGATGCACTTTCTGTGCATCAGGTGCCGAGCCGAATGCCGAGAGGACTCAGGGGACTAGAGTTAACGTGTAGATTGAGCGGCGGTTAAGCTGTTCTACATTATGTATGTTCTACACATACATAAGTCAAGTGTTCTACATTTCCTCAAATGCACAAACAATCCTCCAGGTAAAGATGCACGCCCCATTTTGTAGATGAGAAAACTGAGGATCAGAAAGGGGAAGAACAGGGAATCGTATAAGGTCACGAAGCCCGAAAGCGTGCAGGCAGGACTGATGTCCCAGGGCCCACAGGGAGAACGTCGTCGAGGAGAGGACACAGATACAGAAGCTGAGGCAGGTACAAAGGGGAGGGGTACAGCTTTCCAGGGGGAGTTCAGAGAAGCTTCTGGAAGGGGTGGAGAGGCAGGGACAGGGTAGAGTGGGCACTCGGGGCAGAGAACAGCAGGTCATTCACCATGGCTAGCATGCAGGCTCTGAGTGGCAGCAGGACGGGAGGAGGCGTGAGAAAGGAAAAGAGCCCCCCAGGATGTCAGGAAGGCCGCGACTGGCTCTGTTTCACAGGGACCCCTCCGCAGCAGGGCAGGGGAAGGCCTCCCAAGTGGTCCTAGCCCAGCTGCACTTCAGAGCCCCCAGCAGCTCTGGATCCATTCCGTCTAACGTTGTGGAAACAAAGCCCAGCCCTTGGGGTTTGTTACAAGTGCTTCAGGTTATTGTAATGTGGGGGCAGCATTGAGAACCACTGAGGGAGGCAAACTCGAAGGGGACAGGCCAAGACCTGCCAAGGCAGGGATGCAGGCCATCAGAAACTGGGGAAAACTGAGCACCGTGAAGGATTCCAAGCAGGCACCTGCTGGGAAAGGCCTGAACTAAGGCAGGGATGGTGAGAGAGGAGAAAATGGATTTGAGAGATCATTTGCAGGCAGAGTCAACCAATACCAATTAGTGTTATTATTACTGTTATTCCATTTAGCTTAGTTCATTCATTAATTTCTTTTTAAGTAGGCTCTGTGCCCAAGCAAGGTGGGGCTTGAACTCACGACTCCGGGGTTAGGAGTCGCATGTTGTACGGACAGAACCAGCCAGGAGCTCCTAGACTCTAATGCTAGCTGACCACTTAGAACTCTGCGATCTTCCGTGTGACATGGGATACCCACGTTATTTTTCTGCTTCATTTACTCACTTGGGGCTCGGAGATCATCTGAAGGATCTGAAGAATCCGAAGGACCCAGGCCTCCCTCTCTTGTTACTGTGGGTAGCTGAGTTGGTCTTAGCTCTATGACTCTGCCCACCCCCAACCCCACCACTCCTCCCCTAAAAGAAATCACTCCTCTTTGACGTTGGTTTTCCGACACCCTAGGGCACTCTAGTGGCTTCTATGGGTCACGTTAAGTGTTCAAAACATAATTATTTTTAATTAACTCATTTTAAGAAAAGATCTTTTGCTATATGCATCTGGGAGGCTACAGAAAGAGGAGGGAGATTAGTGGAGAGAATTTGAGGTTTCTGACATCAAAGAACCCCATCGTCACAACCCCAAGTCAAGTGCAGAGCCGCTGTTCCACTCCTCTAGGCTTCCAAAACCACCCAGAAGCACAGGGAAGCCAGGAGGTGCTGTCACTGAGAAGCGATCAACCCTTTTCCAATGCTATCACTGTCCTGGTCTTGGGACCCGGAATTTCCAGCGCAGCCACGTTACACCAATTGCCAGCTGCCGGTCGGTAGACATTACCACGGCAAAGAGAAAATAGGAAAGAGAAGCTTACTGCTTCTCAGGGCCCTGAAGTCAGGGGACCCAGGTATAAGGAAGGCTGCATGGGGGAAGCCACGTGGGTCAGCGCAGGCCCACCTGTGAAGCGGCTCCCAGCCGAGTCCGGAGGTTAGTGGGGGACCTGCCTTCCGGGGAGGGGGCAGAGCACCCCACGGAAAGGGGGGGCGGGGAGGACGTGGCACCCAGCCAGGGAGGGCAGTCGGGGCTCTGCAGCCCTGCAGCCCTGCCCACCCACCTTTGTACTGCAGAATGTCCTCCGTGTAGGCCAGCATGCTGGGGAACGTGCTGCTGAGGAACAGGCCCAGGCTGGCTGTCCCCACGAACAGGAAGGCGACGTTGTAGGAGAACACGAGAAGCACCAGGAACGTCATCACCACGCCGACCTTGGACAGTAAGGACGGAGGCTGTTAGCCATTGGGAAGAGCCGGGCCTCGGGCTCCCGACTTGGAAAGGGCCACCCTGACCCCAGAGCGGCGCTGTGTGACCAGGACGCCTCCCTGTGGACTCTGTGGGAACTGCACCTCCCCCAGGCTGGGCTCCGCGGAGGAAGCCCTGGGAACGGAGGGCGGCGGCTGGGGGAGGGGGCGGCGGCGGGGCCGTCCAGCCCGCTAGGCACACGGCCTGCCATCACCCTCGGGAAGCGCTTGGCGCGGCAGTACCGCCTGTCCCCAAGGTCTTATCTGTGAGCACGGGGAATTCCAGCCAAGCCATCAGCTCTCTGCCCTCCACTCCTCATGAAGACGAGCTGCTTCTCTTGCCCCGAAAGCCGTGAGCTCGCAGAGGAAGCCCAGGGTAACAGAAGCAGGCAGGGCTGGGGACCCAGGAGGACCTCCCAGGAAGAGGGTCGGTGGCCGTGGCAGGTGGCTCCCCCCACCCAGGGCTTCAGCTCAGACTCCTGTGACCAGATTCCTGCTTGCGGTTAGAGGCCCCTGGGATGTGGACTCAGGGACCAGAGATCTTTCTAGCTCAGAAAGGGTCTGTCACATGGGCATAGTTTTGTTAAATCACGCTTTTTCTAAATTCCTTAAAAATGTTTTTAGGTCAACATTGAATACTTTCTTTCCTTTAAAGTTTTTATTTATTTGTCAGAGAGAGAGTGAGAGAACACACAAGCAGGCAGAGTGGCAGGCAGAGGCAGCAAGAGAAGCAGGCTCCCTGCCGAGCGGAGAGCCTGATGGGGGACTGGATCCCAGGACTCTGGGATCATGACCTGAGCTGAAGGCAGCAGCTTAACCAACGGAGCCACCCAGGCATCCCAACATTGAATACTTTCTATGCAAAATTCCGCTGGGGGAAAAAAATTCTGCTAGGAAGAAACAGGCAGCTTAGGTCTGGAGGCAGGAGACCCAGGTGTAAGTACCAAGTCTAGGGCTTTGAAGTCCTTGATCTCTCTGATTCTAGCCCCCTAGTCTGCAGAATGGGTTACCAAAGCTCCCCTGGAGAGTGCTGGAGAAACGACAGCAGCACAGGGACTCTTAAACTGTGACTCTTCAGACAACGCTCAGTCCTAGTATTTGTGTGTTTTGAGCATTCCTTAATGTCTCCAGACATAAGGATCTTCCACAGAAAACTAAGGCTTTCAGGTACAAATCTCCTGGGTGGGCACCTCTGTTTCTAGAAAAAAAACAAGATAAAATTCTAGAGCAGAGAGCTAGAAGGTATGTAAGAAACCACCTCCAGCCCCACCCCGACCCTGGCTGATTGACAGATGAAATGAGCCTGGGCACAGGGAAGGGATGGTCACCCTCCCCAGGCAGATCCCAGGGACGTGCTCCAGCTGGAGGAACGAAGCCAGCAACTGCCCCCCATGAGCGCCCTACCCTTCACCCTTCTTTACCAGCCCCCCAGTCTCTGTGCAAGAACTCTTAGTCTCAGACTGTGCCTCAGAGGCCTTGTCAGCCTGTCCCCGAGGGGGTTCACAGCAAATGGCGGCTGATGGAGACACACTTTCTTCACAACGGAGAAGCGAATCGAAAGACTTCTCTCAGGCAGTAGAAATGCGAAAGCAGTAGACATAGTTAAGGTTCCAAATATCATGTATTTCTTTGGCACAGAAAATGGCCCCACAGCCTCACTGCTCTTTCTTCCTCCTCTGCTCAATCTTTAAACGTTGGCGCAGCCCCAGACTCCCCTGGCTCTTCTTTGTCTGCATTTCCTGCTTGTCCAGGGCCATGGTTTCAAATGTCTCTACGCCCAGCCTCTTAAACTCATCCCTCCAGCCACGACCTGTGTTCAGAGCTCCAGCCTGGCACGAAATACCGCCCCTTTGATGGGTGACTGGCTGGCTGACATGATTGTCCGAACAGAACTTGGCCTTTCCTCCCCCAAACCGACTCTTCCCCCAGGCCCTCAACATCAGTGATGTCCGCCCAGCGGACAGGCCGTGTATCTAAGGTAGTCCTCAATTCCTTATTCCCTCCTCTCCTACATTCAGGCCAGGGCAAATCCTACCAACTCCACCCAAATAAAAGGTAGACTCTTGGACCTCTCCACACCCATCCTGACCACCTCCATCCAGCCGCAGCCTCTCATGTGTGGACTGCGAGACGGGCTCCTTGCCGTCTCCCTCCTTGATCGACTCTCACCCGGGACAGGGGAGTGTGTTTGTTTGTTTTGTTTTGTTTTGTTTTTTAAGATTTTATTTATTTATTTGTCAGAGAGAGAGCGAGAGAGCGAGCGAGCACAGGCAGACAGAGTGGCAGGCAGAGGCCGAGGGAGAAGCAGGCTCCCTGCCGAGCAAGGAGCCTGATGTGGGACTCGATCCCAGGACGCTGGGATCATGACCTGAGCCAAAGGCAGCCGCCCAACCAACTGAGCCACCCAGGCGTCCCATGTTTGGTTTTTTTTTAAGAATTTTTTTTTTGAGATTTTATTTATTTATTTGACAGACAGAGATCACAAGCAGGCAGAGAAGCAGGCAGAGAGAGAGGGGGAAGCAGGCTCCCCATGGAGCAGAGAGCCCAATATGGGGCTCGATTCCAGGACTCTGGGATCATGACCTGAGCCGAAGGCAGAGGTTTTAACCCACTGAGCCACCCAGGCACCCCAGGGGAGTGTGTTTTTGAAATACAAAGCAGATCATGTTCATTCCCTGCTTAACACCTACTGAAGGCCTGCCTTACTCCCACTTTGAATAAAATCCCAAACCTGGCTTACAAGGCCTTTTGCAGGATCTAGCCTATGTCTACTGCCCCAACCTGTCCTCTCTGCTCCCTGTCGCCGACCCTGCCCACCATGCTTCCTCCCAGTTACCCAGTTAACTCCACCCTTGTGCTTTTCAACCGGCAGTGGCCTCTGCCCAGACCAGTCCCCGCTCCAAACCACCGTGGTACTGGCCCCTTCTGGAAAGTCAGCTCCCAACTTACATGCCTGGGGCAGAACCAGAGCTTTGAAGATGCTGTTCCTGGTCCCCTCCTGCTGCCTGGCCACCCCATTTTCAAGTCAGATTTGAAATTGCAGGAAATTTACAGGAAAGCCATGAAGAGTCACCCTGAAAATCCCTAGACTTGGGGGAGTTTTAAAAAACACCTCTCTTCTTTTAGCCTGGGTGACAAAAGCCTGAGCACACCCAGGGCCAGCTAGCAGCTCCACCAGGCAGGCTTCCTCCCACTCAGCCTGCTTCCCACCTGCCGGCCTCCCGCCCTCATCCCAACCCTCCCCTGCCCATCTTCTTCCCTAGCCGAACTTCCCCTATGGCTGTTCATTCACCTGGAATTGGTCGTGGAGACCCAGGAGAACAGGCAGCAGGGTGACCATGAATTTAAACATGAGAGGACCGCTCAGAAGAAGTCTCGGTGACTATACGACAGTCATTGGGCAGGTGCGGCACCAGGAAACTCACTCAGGGCTGTTGAATGGTAACCCTGATGGGGTGCCCACCAAAGGCAGCTGAAAGGCCCTGAACACAATCCAGATGCCATGGCTCCTCTCTCTGCACCCCAGTCAGAACCTCTGGGGGAGGGGCCTGGGAATCTGTCTTTTGCAAAAGCACCAGTAATGTATTTGGGAGTCATTTGCTCTAGGATGGTGTTTTCCCACGCTTGCTTGATGACACGAACCCCTGGGGTGTTGGTTAAATGTATAGATCGCTAGGTTCCCTCCCCTGGACACTGCGGTTCATGAAGCCTGGGCTGGGCCCAGGAATCTGAGTTTCCTTTTAAAAAGCCAGTAGTCCAGGTGAGTTTCTTATCATCAATGGCTAAGTCGTATGGGGGCTTCAGATGCTCTTCTCCCCCCAGACTCAGAGTCCCACCCCACTGTCCTCTGTCTAAGCAGCTGACCTTGGGGCTCGAAGAGGCTGGCCACCTGTAGCACATGTACCCCGACTCTTTTCCACTCCAGGACCTGCTCCTTCCCTGGAGCACCACCTCGGCCTCCTCCTCACTGAGCTTCACGCTCCCCTCTCCACTGCAGTCTGTCCCCATTCCCACCCGGGGGCCTTCCTCTCTAACAATGGCATCTGCCCAGACCCCTCCTCCCAGGCTTCCTCCCTTTCTCCTCTGCCTACACACAGGCTCCTGTCAAGCAGAACTCTCTCCAGCTCAGAAATATTTGCCACAGTCACACCTCCACTTCCTGTCTCCCTCTCCCTCTTGAGTTTGGCTTCTGCCCACACTACCTCCCATCTACAGTGAATGGAAATTTCTTTCTTAGAGGTCATCGACCAGTACAAGGCCAATTATAAAGGCCTTTTTTCTTGCAGCTCATGGTCTCTGGTCTCTGTAACCCCAGCATTATTTCCTGACCCCCTTTCTGCTGGAAACTCAATGCAGGGAAGTACTTTTTGACAGTGGATTTGGCTACCTGGGAAGGGACGAGTTCCTGGTCACTGCAGGTATGAAAGCAGATTGTGGACCCCTGGAGGGGATGTTACAGACGTGACTGGAGCCCTGGAAGGGAGGCTGAGCTAGATGACCTTACAGGAATCTGTAATCTAGACCCTTCATCATAGATGCTGACATGGACACACATCAGGTCCAAGGTCTGAATGCTTGGGCCTGGACACCCTGCCATCAAGGCAGGCCAGTTCCCTGAGTGCCATCCTACCTTCTAGTCTGGCTATGAAGAGTCATCTGGGAGAGTTTCAAAATGCAGATTCCGAGGCTCCAGCCCAGAGATGGTGATTCAGGTGGCCATGGGGCTCTGACCAGCTGGGCGCCAAGAGGACACAGGAGGACCAAGGCCTGCACCTGCTTCCCTTGTACCCTTGACAGGTTGTGCCCTGGGATCTGCTCCATTCACAGCAGTAACCACCTCTTATAAACCCTTTCTTTAGTGGGTACAAAAATCAGAGAATCAGAGAGGGAAAGAGGTTTTTCCAAGGTCACACAGAGAGGCTCCACCTTCTGGATTTCCATCCCTTCCTCACCAGCGTCTCTCACCTCTGCTTTCTTCCATCTACTACATTCCTGCTCTGCTGGCAGAGTTCAGTCCTGAGCAAATGTCCTGGGGCAGCGGGATGGCCAGGAGTAAATAGCCCTCCTGTGCTTCTAGGAAGTAATAGGAGGCCACTTACCACATTTATGAAAACCATGGTGACTGGCTTCAGTTTGGAAGAGATGGGAATGGAGATGAGCCGACCCAGGGTGATGAATCCCCAGAAGAGGCTGGGGAGGTAACCAGCCACCTTGTGCCCCACAGAGAGCGGCTTCTCCACTGCATAGCTGTACACAAAGGCTGAATACTCGCCCTGTGGAGAGACAGGCCCCGGTGAGCACAGCCGCAGGGCAGCTGGATCCTCAGAAAAGGAAACCCAGGCTGAGGGCAGGTGTGCTGAGGGCTGAGGAAGAACTGGTCCTGCTCCTACAACCTCAGTGAAAGGGGGGCTCGGAGCCAGGATCGCTAGACACGTGCAGGCCTGAGCTGAGGACAGGACCCATGCCATGCCACAGCTTATAGACTGCACCTGTCCTGAGGGGCAGGCCAAGGGAGGCAGTGGTAGGGTGAGGGGAGGGGGCGTCTCTGGGTCTCCACAGGGAGCCCCGGGAGGTCTGGGCACACGGGCACTTCTCCCTGTCCCTCCACCGGAGCAGACTTCCGCCACATATCTGTGAGGATGGCACAGGAAGGAAGGGTACCACGGCTGAACAAAAGGGGTGTGAGAGTGTCTCATTCGACAGATGAAGGGGCAGAGAGAAGTGAGCTGCCCGAGGTCACACTGAGAGTTGGAAGTCAACCAGTGCTAGCAGGTGTATTTCCCCCTGAGCCATCTGTCTCTTGGGGCCTTCTCTTTGGAGAGACCCCGATTTGGCAGTCAGTTAATTCGGTCAGCCATTCAAAAGGACCCTGACCGAATCCTATGAGACTTCTGAGGACAGAAACTAACTAGAGAAGCAGAGGCCCCTGTGGCTCACAGAGCTGGGCCCAGTCCTGCCTGTAGCTTGTTTACCACACGGCTTGAGAAGCTGGGGTTCGGAATGTCTTCCAGGAAGCAGAGTGCCCTCGGGTTTACATGGCGTGACCTCTACCTGGAAAAATGGGGCTCTTTCCCTTTATTTATTTATTTTTAAGATTTTTTTTTTTTTTTGCTTATTTGAGAGAGTATATGTGCACAAGTGGTGGGGGGGAAGGAAGAGGGCCAGAGGGAGAAGGAGACTCCCTGCTGAGCAGAGAGCCCGATGCAGGGCTTGATCCCAGGACCCTGGGATCATGATCTGAGCTGAAGGCAGACGTTTCACCAACTGAGACAGTGAAGCGCCCCTGGGCTCTGCCCCTTTAAAAAAATGTGGGTAGCCCACACTTGGGAACAAACCAGAGAAGCCCCTAGCCACAGAGTTAAGGAAAATAAAGACAGTAGGCTAGGACAGAAGAGAGAGTACCAAGGGGCTGCGAACAATTCTGCTGACAGTCTCCCCATTTAGCATAAATGTTTGAATCCACTGTACTAGAGGTGCAGCCTTTAGGAAACCGTGATGCTTGGCTCTTTCTCTTGCTACCCCCAGCTGGAGTCTCCAGGGAGGAGGGCAGGCTCACCGTCATCCCGTCGATCATGAACAGGACCAGGGCCGCTGTGATGTGGATGGCGAAGAAGGAATAAGGGGCTCCTTTGAAATTCTTCCTCTGGCAGCAGCCAAACAGGTCCTCGTGGCCTGGAGGAGACGCAAGGACGAGGGTGAGTTTCAGCTCCTGCTCCTTCCCCCGCTGCAGACCTGGGGGAAGCGGCTGGCTGGTAGAGAGCCTGGCAGAATGGGGACCACGTACCGCCTCCCACCTTCTACTAACTTCCAACCACCTGTTAGGGACGGCCCTCTCAGTCCTGGTGGAAGCAAGCCTCTGAGCGATCCAGTAACTCGGCCCAGGTCTAGGCAGACCGGTCTAGGCAGAGGGGAGGCTGGGGCGGTTGAATGGTAACCCGAACCCGCAGGCTCCGGCAGGGGGCAGGGTCGCTCCAGCCCCTTCTCGCCAGGCCAGCAGTGCCCTGGCTTGTTTCCAGCCACCATTACCCAGGATGGGATCTACGTTCATGCTCTGGGGAAGGGAACACCAGGGCAGCCTCGGTGAGGGGCTGTGGGCGGGAAAGTTCGTTAGAGCCCCCACCTGGGTGTGGCTGAAACTTTGAGGACAGGGAGGAGGCATCTTCCTTCTCCGGAGGAGGCTGCGTCTCCAGTGCCAGCTCGTCGGCAGACAGGAGCAGGGGTCTCCTCTGGGGGCAGCAGGCCAGCAGCCGCTCTTTGGACAGCAGAAACAGCACGGCCAGGGGCACCGGGAGCTGGGGGGTGGGCAGAGGGTCAGGAGAGCCCCATTCCCGGCAGGCGGGCCCCTTCCGCGCCTGGCCCGCTATAGGCACCACCACACAGTCATAACAGCGAGCGTCTGCACAGTCCTGATGGAAGACAGCCCTTTCCCCGGGGTGTCCACCTGGGAAATACACTGTCCCTGGCCAAGGGCGTCAGGTGTATTGACCCAGCGCAGACTGGTTTAACTGCAGCCCAGCCTTAACCACATCCGTTTTCTGGCAAACAGCTCCTTGCCCCATGCCAGACTCGGACTCATACCAGGGCTCTGGTCCTGGAGAGGCGCCAGAGATAAATTCGTTTCTAAGATTCTTACCCTGAATGGTGCCCCCACACTGCTTCGTGCGGGGACATCACGTGACACTTTACAAAGACAGCTTGCTTTTTTGTTTACTATGCCCATTTTCCAGATGGGGCGACTGAGGCTCAAAGTTATCACTCAGTCACGACCTGTTGCAACGGGAAGAGATCAGAACGGGAGCTGCAGACCCCAAGAGCGTTAGTGCCTGGTCACACGGCCGATGTGGGGCAGAGTGGGACGGGAGCCTGGGCGCCCTGACTGGACGCCCCTCGGGGCTTGTCTGGTTGAGGTTATTCCGAGGAGGTACAGAGCCTATCCTCAGGGGCCTCGTGTCCAAACTGGAAAGCGGAGACAGGCGCTGCTTTTGATGCGGGCTCCGAGCAGCATGCACACACACGCCCGGTGTTCCGGCGCGGCGAGTCCCACTAAGCCGCTGGGGTTTCGGGAACCCCCAGAGCAATGAGAGGTGTCTCCTGCCTCTGTGGTTGCCTGGAGAAGCCTCCGCCGCCTCCCTCGGGTGCCCTGCCTGCATCCAAACTCCCCCGCTTCCAGGAAGCTCTTCGTCAAGTCCAACCTCTGCTTCCTGCCACAGCTTCTTCCCGGCTCCCTTCACCCAGGAAAGAGAGGAAGCCCGGGGCCCCCAACCGCCCCCCTGCCCTGATGGGCACAGCCGCTGTGGACATGGGAGGCAGGAGGGCCCACATGGTGCCCAGGGGGTCTCCCCATCCCTGGAGCCAGCCTGGCGCATGGGGGCATTTTCCCAGGGGTGCCCCCCCCCCAAGAACACCAGCCTGGTGCTGACCCTTCCCTGCAGTGCTGTCCCTGCGGGAGCCTCCCTCCCTACTCGGAGCTGCGTCCAGGCCAGACATGCCACAGCAACACCGCACATCAGGCCCGAGGGGGAGGAGATGACCCTTGCCCTCAGGAGTCCGGGTCTGATGGGGGAGACAAGCCCTCCCTCCAGTCTGATGGGGGAAACAGGAAACCCTCACACAGAGGCCTGCAGTAGCAGAAGCCTGAGTGAAGGCCAAGGGGAAACAGCTGTAAAGGGCCTGGTCACTGCAAGTGGGGCTTTCCAGGGAGGCACGTGGTGGGAAGGACGGCACGGAGGATTGGCCCTGCAGAACACTGCCTTTATGAGAAGCCCATTCAGAGGAGGTGAGCTCCACCCTCAAAGTCAGAGAGGGCTGGGTGGGCTATGCAGGTGCGTGTGTGAGCATGAGTGTGAACATGCATGTCCACAAGCGTGCACAGCCCCCTTCTCTTCTGGGCTGGACTGTTTATCTTCAGAAACAAACCAGTATAAAAGTCCGGACATCCTGCAGCCAAGTGCCTCCAGTCTGCACTTCGTGGGGCAACAGAAAACAGACTGCCACTTAAGCTGGACTTTCCAGCTTCCTGGTCCCAGAGTCTTAGCTTCGACATTGTTTGGACAGTGCTCCTGCCCCTCGCAGGTCCCCCCTTGGCAGCCACAGGCCCAACACTGTATTGTTTCCAAAGCAATGATCAGCACGGGCAGAACATGGAAAGAGCAAGAGATGGGGCCTGGGTTTTGGAGAGCCCCGAGGGAAGATTCTGGTACAAGGAAAATTACAAAGGAGAAGAAAGGAAAAATGAGCGCTGACTCTGGGGCAGGAGGAAGGGGGTCTGTGCGGGGAGTCAGGGTTCCAGCCCGGCCAGAGCATTGCTAGACACTGATCGGGTCCTTGCTAGCCACCGATGGCCCCAGGGACGGTGTGCCACCCCCGCTCTGCTGCTCTGCAGGACTGGATGATCTCAGAGACCCCATTCAGTGCGACATCATGTATCCCGTCACTTTGAGGCCCAACAGCAGCTGGGTGCCTGAACCCAGCCTGCCTGTCCCTGGAGCGGGGACAAGTCTGCCCGAAGCCAACGGAGGCCCTCAGTCATGACAAGCCATCTGGTCCTCCGCCCACAGCCCGGCAAATGGCCCCCGGAGTACTGTGTTGGCACCCCCAGCCCAGGCCGGGCCCCAGCCAGGAGGCCCGGGCTGCTGCTGGTGCTCCTGACGGTGCTTCCCCAGCTGGAGAGAGGGCAGGGGTGCCTCTGGCCACAGCCTGGGCTCCTCTGCGGGGACCTGTTGCAGACCACCAGGGGTTTCTAACCAGGGACAGTCAGGCTGATGGGGAGGACAGTAGCTGGGGAGCAGAGCGGCCTCAGTAACCGACCCAGTCACCGCGAGTGGCCTCTCCACTCTGCTCTGTGGCAGCCTTGGTGTAGGCAGGACCCCTCAGAGGTCATCTCGTCCATACCCCAGCCTCCATAGGAGCCCACCTCTCACCAGGGTGCAGGAGAATCCCACCGATGATTAAGGGCCCCGAGGAAGAGCCTGACATCCTACAGGGCTCTGCCCCTGGATGTGCTTCGTCCAGGGAAGGAGGAAAAGAGCTGGTTTCCCATGGAGCCTCAGATGGCTTGAAAGTTGACCCTGATTCCATTGTGCTAAACCTGCTCACGGCTTTATCTCCCTTGAGATCACAGTCATGGATTGTCACCAGCAAGGACCTTCGAGATGACCTCCTGTGACCCCCCTTTGCCTTCAGATACCTCCCTGGAGGGGGTCAGTTTCCCCCTCCCCTTGCCTTCCCACAGGCCAGCACGTTGCTCATAATCAGAAGAGTCTATCCTGGGAGCTGGTATGGACCAGTAGGTGTGATTATCCACTTGTCCCTACCCAGCCCTCCCCTCGTGGCACTCACATTGATCAGGGCCATGATCCAGAAGGCGTACGACACGCGGGTCCCAGCTCTGTCCTGCGAAGGCAGTTTGGAGAGTGACTGGTTGGACAAATGCCACATCTCGGCATGGTGCTGGCCCAGGACCCTGGACGCATGGAACAGGTGACTGCTGGAGGTGCCGTTGGCTGTGCCGTTGGCAGGCAAGCAGTTGGCCTCAGACAGGAAGGGGTCGGCAATCAGGGGGCTCAGCAGAGCACCGAAGCCCACAAAGAAATGGAGAACCTGAAGAGCAAAGAGAAGTGGCAGGGGTAGGGGCAATGGCTCAAGCTTCCTAGCGCATCCCCCACTTTGTGTCCCATCTGGGGAGCCCCTGCCTGGCCCCAGAGTGGGGGAGCAATAGGGAAGCAGGAGAGGTGAGGAGAGATGTTCCTCTCAACGATCTTCTTGGTCTGGGAGAACTTGGGGGTGACAGTGGCCATTCTCCTCCCTCCCACTTCCTTCTTTCCCAAATCTTAACCACAACTGGGGCCTGGCCCCATGATAACATCTGCCAGCTAACACCCCCATAAGGATGGGGGCTTGATAAAGGGCAAGGCTGGACAAGAAGGGAAATACAGAGAGGGGGAAGGAGTCGAGAAAACAACAAGCCCTCCCGTCTTGCCATCATAGCACTCTCGGGTTCACAAAGAACCTCTTCTGGGGGGCATCTAGATTCCTGTGGCCACCCTGCACACAGGGAACATGACTGCCTTTGAGAGAGGAGGAGACCCAAGTCCAGAGATAGTGACTGGAAGTGGCCACACTGCACTGAGTCCCCAGGTCTCCTACCGCATCACCACCTGGCCTAAAGTAAAAGATACCTAACCCTGGGGAGGGGCCCGGGAGAGGTGGCCAGGGCCCAGGGAGCACCCTGTGGCCTCCCACCACCCAGCCCCATGCCCACGAGTGGACTCACCTGAAGGAAGACGGCCGAGTCCTTCTGGTAGATCCTTACCAGCTGCATGTTGGCCACGGTGTCAATGCAGCCCATGGCCAGGCCCGCCAGCGCCATGACTGAGGCCAGCACCTGCACATCTCGGCATAAGGGGATGATGGCAAACACCAGCGAGATGGCCAGTGTGGACGTGAAGAGGGCCCATAACGACTGGGCCAGGCTGCAGGAGCAGAGGCATGAGTCAGGGGAGGGGCCTGGGTTCTTCAAATACAGAGCCCCTTTCTCGTCCTCCCCCCCCCCCCACCGGGCAGCCTTGGGGAAGCCTCTGGCAGAAGAGGGGAGGGGGCTGCGGAAGAAGCTCTGTCATTAGCTTGGGGCTTGCAGGTGCGATGTCCCTTGTGCCCCCGTCTTCTCGGGTTGCAGTCCCTGCCGCAGAGAGGCGGCCCATGATATGCACTGAATGAAGTGTAACTGCTCCTGTTTCATGTACAAGCAGTTTTAAACTGCTTACATAGAGGGGCGCCTGGCTGGCTCAGTCAGTAGAGTCGTGTGACCCTTGATCTTGGGGTTGTGAGTTCGAGCCCCATGATGGGTGGAAAGAGGACTTAAAAATAAAACCTTTAAAATAATAAATGAATAGTTTACTCATAAACTATTATACACAGAGCTCTTTCTGTCCCTCTTACGGATGTGTGAGGGGCATCTGCTTTGAGCATCCTAAGGTACTGTGCCACATTCAGGGAAACTGTGGGGGTGGGGCCTGGGGTGGGGCCTCCCCAGCGGGGCTGCAGTGCGCTCTCCCCACACAGGAATGGCCAAAGGGCCCTTCACAGGCGCCAACTAAAACCACCTGAACCAAAGCCCACAGCCAAGGTATTTGGGTAATTCTGAACTTCCCTCCACCCCATGCCCTGGGCCTTGGAGAGACCTTGGCTCTGCAAGTTTCTGGAAGGGAGTCCCTGTGGCTGTCCCCAGTGAGAGGTATCTGGGAGGTGATCTTCCTGCAGAGAAGCCCATGACAGGCAGGTTGAGGCCTGTTCCCCTCAGGAATGAGGGGAAGTGAATGGAACACGAGTGAGCAAGTGAATGTTATATGTCTTAGGGCTCTGTCAAGATCTCGTTGGTACGTCCTACCTAATAACCAGACTCTGGGAAAGCAAGGATGTCTAGTGTTTTCTGGAAGCACTCTGAAAGGCTAATGTGGGTGAAGGACATTGGGTAGGAAGAAGGTTCTGGGGATGCCTGGCTGGATCAGTTGTCAGAACATACTACTCTTGATCTCAGAGTTGTGAGTTCAAGCACCACATTGGGCATAGAGCCTACTTTAAAAAAAAAAAGAAGAAAAAGAAAGTGGTTCTGGAACAAAGAGGTTATAAAGGAAGATTTTCAGATTACTAAAAGTTCTGGCAGCTGGACCTGGAGAGGTGGCAGGGGCTTGTGGCAGGAAGACCCAAGGTTCCAGCACATTAAGGAAAAGAGGAAGGCCCCAGGAGAGCTCTCAGCTAAGTCTTTCCCTTGAAGGTCGTGCCTCTGACCCCTCTGGCTCTCTGCTTCTCCTTTTGGTCCATCTTTGATTACTTCCTTTATCAGAAGGCCTCTGCGGATAGCATTAGTTCATTACTTCCTCTTTTCTTGTTTCCAGCTGATCTGCTGGGGAGATCACTGATCATGACCCCTGTCTGTTCCCAACTCTGTGTGAGCAGGAAGATGTGGACTCTGGCCACATTTCACCCCAGGCACTAGAAGGAGGGCCAGGAGGGTGGTGTCGGGGGGAGGCCTGCCCAGTGGGCACCCTCCCCCTGCTGACAGCTTGGGGGGCCCACTGAGCTTTGTGCATTTCTGCCTCTGCAACCGGCCTCGAGTCTCCCTTCGCTCCCTGGCACCCAGCGCAGAGAGGATGCCCGTGTCTCCACGGGTGATGAAAGCAGCAGGCTTCTCATGATTGCTCACTCTTTCTTTCCCGTTCCTTTGCCTGCACAAGATGAACCAGGCAGCCTCCTGGCTGGCCTGACTTCAGGGATAGCAAGAAGGTCCCCCTCTCCCTCCACTATTCTCCCCATTGAGCGGGCACACGGGGTGGGGTGACCTTTCCACCACCTCGCTCAGCACTCTGCAGTAAAGCATGGACGCCCCAAGTCAAGGGCAGACTGTCGTGTGAAGAGTTCACACATTATCATTGTGGCTCTGAAAGACCCAGACGAATGTGGCTAATGGCCAGCCCTGTAGGGGCGCCCAGGGGGCTCAGTCCGCTAAGTGCCCACCTTCAGCTCAGGCCCCGATCCTGGGGTCCTGGGATCAAGATCCCGCTTCAGGCTCCCTGCTCAGTGGAGAGTCTGCTTCCTCCTCACCCTCTGCCCCCCACCAACCCTTGCTGGCTCGTGCTCTCTCTCAAATAAACAAATAGAATCTTAAAAAACAAACAAACAAACAAAACAGCCCTGTAGCAAAGTCCTGAAGGAATGGGACGTAGGATCAGCAAGTGAGCATGGCTGGGAGAGCTGCGGAAAAAGAAAATGACAGCTAACCTTTGCTCACAGGCCCAGGGCAGTGGGCTGCTGGACCCACGCGTAAACTAGGACTGAGAGAGTGTGAGAAAGCAGCGGACGGTCTGGACTCAAACCCAGGTCTTCATCTTGGTAATTCTTAGGCCACGCTGCGCTTCCATGGAGGAGAGAAAGAGAGAGGGAGAGAGAGGGAGTGCGCGCGAGTGTGTGTAAAAGGGCTGGTGCTGGGCCACACACCCTGCTAGGAACCAGCGGGAACAGCTGTGGTGGCTGGAACATGAGCCCCCAGGGGTCCCTCTGCGGGTGCTCTGGCAGTTTCAAACCCTTCCTGGGACAACTGCTGGCTCCTGGCTCCGTGGCAAGCTTCCCAAGGCATGTGCGGCAGCCTGTTCACTTTGGGCCCCGTGCCTGGCACCGCGCTTGGCCCTGAGCTGCTGTTCCATCCAGGGGTGCTGGCTGTTGCTGCCCAGATGGGAAACGTGCTTGAGGAAGGCTTGCCTTGTCACCCCACACAGGATGGCCTGGAGACTTTGTGGAGCCTGATGCGGGAGTTGCGGTACGTGACACAGAGAGAGTCAGAGACAGAGGCAGAGGCCAGAGATAAAGCCTTAGGTAGGGCTGGGATGACAGTGCGGCAGCAGGAGGCTGGGGAAGGGCGGGGGAAGGGCCACGGTCACGGTGGACTGTCCCGTCTTGACCTCTCCTCTCTTCCATTTGTACCTTTTCACCTTGTTGTTCTGGAGAAGAACACTCGGTGTCCGCAGGGAGATTTTTTGTTCCTGGGCTCAGGGACTGCCCGGAAGGGATGAGAAAACAGAAAGGAGAGGCTGGAGGGAAACTGGCCTGGGAAGGCCCCTTCCTGCATCTCCTGCCAGCCCCTGGGGCATGATTTGAACCTGCCACTTACCAGCTGGGGCTGGGGAGGGCGAAGCCCATCTTGGGCCTGCGGTTCCTGGGCACCGGGGGTTGGAGACGTGCCCCATTTCCTGGGGACGGCTGTGGCAGAGGAAAGCCTGTGTCTCCACCCCAGCAACGGCCTGCCCTCCCCAGCTGCTTCAGCAGGGCTGTGCCTGGGCATTCCAAAACTCGGCCTGAACACATTTCTTGAGGACGGCGTACTGCTGCCAAGGGAAAAGAAGTCCCAGAAACATCCCAGAGCCAGACTGAAATAGACTAATTGGCTTGGTCACTTAATGGTTTGGTCAAAGGCCCCTTCCAGGAATGTGGGTAATTGAAAATTATGGAATCATAATGTCAAAACGGCTTTGGCAGCACAAATGTAGTAGGATATATAATCGGACTAGCATACAGAAATGTCCAATCACTGTTGTGCACTTGAAATGGATAAAATACGTATGTCGACTATACTTCAATTGAAAATTAAAAATTTAAAAGGAAAAAAAAGACTG
The DNA here is from genome assembly GCA_004024625.1 of Mellivora capensis. NCBI lineage: Eukaryota > Metazoa > Chordata > Mammalia > Carnivora > Mustelidae > Mellivora > Mellivora capensis. The sequence goes on along the minus strand of PISX010006594.1, from coordinate 68,735 downwards.
GTCCTCCTAACCCTCCACTTCCCAGCGGGGCAAAGCATTTACACACAGTCCCTCTGAGCTTGCAGGGGTGAATACCTAGCCATAGCCCCTCTGAGCTTGCAGGGGTGAATACTTAGCTCCTTTATGAATGCGGACAGTAAGCTCTGCCTCCTGTGGCTGCCGTGCGTGCGTGTGCAGTTAGTGTGATCTTACAGCCTTTTGCTTGCTCCCTGGGATCTTTCTCCGGCCACTGGCCGCTCCCTTCCCCAGTGCTCACCTCCTCCCTGCCAGGGGAGTGTGCTCAGCAGCTCCTGGATTCCCCAGCCAGGCCCCGTCTCTGTAGGGGCCGGGCCCCACAGAGCCTGCTGGTCTGGGGTGACCGTGGGAGGTCGGTTCAGGAACCGCTACAGTGGCAGCAAGGACCTACCCCTCATTTTATAGATCAGGAGCCGAGCCCCGACAGGGGAAAAGAGTCAGGATCCGGTTTTCTGACTCCCAATCCAGGTGAAGGCCAGCATTGTGTCATTCGTTGGTCCTCCCTCCCCTGGTCCTGGGTTCAGAGGTTAATTCAGGCCAGTGAGAGAGGGGGTCCCACTTCCCTAAGGCCTGGGGAGATGCAGGAAGAGCTCAGAGAGTTTAAGGAACCCTTCCTCAGGAAGCCTGAGAAATGGCCAGGTTACTCATTGATGGCTCCATGTGGAAGGTGAAATGGGGGAGGGAGAGCCTCGTGGTGCCTGCTCCACCAGTCTGCTGTGTGACCTTGAGCATACTGCCAACCCTGTTGGCCCAGGTGCTCTGCTTTACCCCGAGGATACACGTGATCACCTTGACTTAGCCTTGCCGGGGTGCTGGCTCTGGCCCTCCTGGTTCCGTGATAAGAGGAGGGGCTGCTTGGCTCCCAACCAGGGGGAAGGGCTTAAGCAGTAAGACATGAGCCAGCCCAGCCTGCCCACCACTCCCGCCGGTGGTGAGAAATGCTGCTGAGGACCAGCCCCTTGCCAGGCTGGGCATTGCTGTGCCCACAGTCTTGCCTCAGGACATCCCCACCCTGATGATCTTCTTCCTGGAGGAGCCAGGGAAGAGGAGAAGCACCAGGAACCCAGAAAGAGTCAGAGGCACCCCCAGGTCCTCCCCACACCGAAAGGAACCTGCAGCTTCCAAGAGAGGAATGGGAGCTTGGGACAAAAAAACAGGAGTCAGGACATCTTCTGGGATCTTGGGCAGGCTGGAGACTAGCGCTCAAGCTGCCCAACGGGGAAGGGACCACCCAGACCAAGGGGACCAGGAAAAGGCCCTCCTATAACCAGTCATTCCCACAATGACACCCCAGCTTGCTCAGAGCCCTGTGTTAAGGCTCGGGAGACTCAGAAGGAGCAGCAAGAAAGCCTGTCTTTGGGGAGATCCCAACGTAAGGCAGGACTCTAGGCCTGTTAGGGCTGTCGGGTTGGGGCTGACCACACCCCTGGCCCGCTGGGGAGCTAGCCTCGCAGGGAGCACTTCCTGGCTTTGGATGGACTTGCAGCTCTGTCCGTCCAGAACCCTCTCCTCCAGTTACTCGCATGCATGGTTTCCTCCTGTCCTTCAGGTGTTAGCTCAAATGTCACCTCAGAGCAGCCTTCCCTGACCCCCTGGTAAAAGTAACCTCTCAACTCTGGGAGGAGCTCTAGAGTGCTGAGTGTAAGCTCAGGGGGGACCGTCCCCTTGTCCATTGTGTTTGCCCCTGCAAACGGGGTCTGGCTCAAAAGATTCTCGTTGATGAGTGAATTAAGGGGTGGGATGAGTTTTGAAACCTTTGCATTTCAAGATTCTTTTTTTTAAAATTTAAGAAACGGAGACAGGGGTGCCTAGCTGGCTCTGTCAGTGGAGTGTGCAACTCTTGATCTCAAGGCTATGGGTTCGGATCCCACCTGGGCTGTAGAGCTTACTTAAAAAAACAAAATCTTGAAAATTTTTTGAGATAACTTACATACCATAAAATGCATCTCTTCAAAGTATATGATTCAGTGTTTTCAGCCGTTCAGAGCTGTGAAGCCACCACTACCATCTGAGTTTAGAGCATTGCCCTCACCTCAGAGAGAAACCCCATACCCACAGGGCGTCCCTTGCACCATTCCTTTCCCGTATGCTGGGAACCTACCACTCTACTCTCTGTATCAGTAAATTTTCCCCTTCAGGACTTTCACGGAAACGGAACCATACAGTATGAGGTCTTTTGTGCCTGGCTCCTTCCCCTTAGCATTTTGTTTTAGAGTTTCCCCCATGCTGTAGCGTGCATAAGAGCCTCATTGCTTTTTCTGGCCGAATACCACTCCACTGCATAGGTGTACTACATTTTCTTTGTCTGTCCATCCACTTATCAACATCTAGTTGGCTTCCACTTTTTGGCTATGATGAATAATGCCGCTATTCCTGTACAAGGTTTTCTGTTACATGTTTTCAGTTCTTTGAGGCATATACCTAGGAGTGGCACTGTGGGGTCATATGGTAACTCCCAGGCTGAGATGAGTTTCTTTCTTTCTTTTTTTTTTTTTGTTAAGATTTTACCCATTTTGAGAGAGAGGCACAGTGAGAGAGGGAACACAAGCAGGGGGAGTGGGAGAGGGAGAAGCAGGCTTCTCGCTGAGCAGAGAGCTGGATTTGGGGCTCCAATCCCAGGACCCTGGGACCATGACCTGGGCGGAAGGCAGAGGCCCAATGACTGAGCCACCCAGGTGCCTGGCTGAGATGAGTTTTTTAAAGCAAGAATCACATCTGGGGTTCAGACCCCCAGGGGGCTTTCAGCCCAGGTTTGCTGCTGCATGCTGAAATGTGGACGAACTGCTGGAGGGAGAGGCAGAGCCTTTCTAGATGGGAGACCACCCAGGGCTCAGCTCAGAGGATGAAATTGGCTTTTGTATTGTGTTCCAGGTACTTCAGGGGGCCAGCGTCTTGGGGAAGCAGGCTTGACGGTGGCCTGGGAAACCCTTGCATGTAAGGAAGACTGGATTTCATGCACGGGGCAGGAGGGAGTGAGAGCTGGGTCTGGGGCAGGGCAGAACTTGCAGGAATGGGAAAATTAGAGGTAGAGAAGGAGACAGTGAGTACCATAGAGGGAAGAACGCAAGCCTTCAATTAAGAGCATGCATGCAAGGGAGAGAGGCCAAGGTGAGGCTGGGAGAAGGCCAGGGAAGGTCTGAAAGCCATTTATCTACCCTGATGCCTTTGAGATAAAGGGGTCTCCCAAACTGCCCAAGGTGGTTAGACAGGTCCCCAAGAAACCAGGAAGAAAACCCCCTAACCTTTTATCTAAATACCCCCTTCTCTTTCCTATCTGACAAAGCACATACCTATACATCCTGCCAACCGGGTGACTTCGCGTTCTGGTCTCTGAATGGCTCCTGGCTCCCGATAAGCAAGATATTTCTCTCCGTCTCTCTTTTTTTAGATTTTTATTTATTTATTTGACAGAGAGAGAGAGAGAGTACAAGCAGGAGGAGCAGCAGGCAGAGGGAGAAGAAGCAGGCTCTCACTGAGCAAGGAGCCTGATGTGGGGCTCAATCCCAAGACCCCAGGATCATGACCTGAGCCGAAGGCAGAGGCTTAACTGCTGAGCCGGGGGCGGGGGTGGTAGGGGGTCCTGACCCTACCCTGAGCAGAGAGCTCCTGTCCTGCCCTGTCCACTCTAACATCCAAGGCTGTTCACAGGCAGACCCTCCAGTGCATGTCCCCACGGAGGCATCCAGAATCCCTCTTCAGCCCTGGTCCTCAGTCTGGGCCAAGCAGTAGGCAGGTCTTGACTTGGGCTGCCCTGTGCCTCTCAGGGAGTCTGTCCACAACAGCTGGCTCTCGCCATTTGTCAAACCAACCCCTCCCCCATGCTCTCACCAGTACCAGCCCGGAGCACTAGCACTAGCTGGTAATCACTTAAGCTGAAAAGCCTATGGGGGTTGGGGTGGGGGTGGGGGTACTAGCATCTGAACTTGTAGTGAGGGCCCACAGAGTCAAACTTTAGTGGCTGGTTTCGAGGCTTTGTTTTGAGACATTGGGGATTGTGACAAGCTGTCAGGTCCAAGCTGGGTAGTGACTCCCGTGGACACATAAACCACCCCTGTTGCCACACCTTTCATTCCCAGTGAAGTCCCCTCTGCTCTTAGCCAAAGGAAAGGGTTCTTCCTGACATTTTGTTTTGGGGGCAGGAGGACTGAGGTCCCGAATTTAAATGTGAACTTGAACTGATAGGACTTAATGCCCTCCACTGCACCCTACCCCCACCCTCAGATCCCAGCAGGAAGCCCCAGAGGCCCTGGGTTTCCTTCCCAGGAGTGTCAGCTCAGGAATCCGCAACCCATATGCCTGTGCCTGGAGAGGACAGGGTGTAACTTGTGCCCTACATAGTTCAAGATGACTGCTCATAAAGCAAGAGCCATTTCCCACGCATCTGCTTCTAGAGACGAATGCCTGGGTTCAATCCTGACTTAACAGCTGTGTGGTATGGCCTGGGGCAGGTGTCTTGCCCTCTCTGTGCCTCAGTTTCCTTATGCACAAAATAGGGAGAAAATATACTAATCTGTAGGTTGTGGGGAAGACAAATAAGTCAGTACAAGTGAGGTACGGAGAACAGTGCCCGGCACTGAGCAAGAGTTCGGTGACGTTAGTTATTACTGTTCACAGTATCATTTTTCTTTCCCGCGAGCCCCAGGACACTTTCCACTGCCTGCTCAGAGCTCCTGGTTAGGGAAGGAGCCGTGAGCGAGGTGTGGAGCAAGTGAAGAAGACAGGGCCCAGCTGGGTGTGGATCTCTGTTGTTTTCACAAAACCTGGCACACCAACCTGCCATTTAGAATAATCCTCATTCCCTTTTCCTGTTCTTTGCACTACCCAGGTCCTAAAAAATTCCAGGTAAGGGAGCTTTTGTAAGTCAAAATACTTTTTAAAAGAAATACTTTTAAAATATTTTAAATTACTTTTATATTTTAAAATACTTTTAAAAAGAAAGAAGGAGAAACAGAAAAAACACCCTGCTAGATTTCTAATTAAACCTCGAGGCAGAATCAAGAAGGATCTTGAGATTTTCTGAAGATTTTCTATACCCCCCTGTGCATCCAATCTTATATAAAACCCACAGAAAAACCAGCATACACAAGACTTGCTTCTTAAGAGGAGGATTCTTCCATTTACAAGAGAATTTGATAATGGGGCTAATCACACCCTAATTGGTAATGATTTGTCAGCTGGGTGCCTTAAAGTGGGGTCTATCTATGTGACACCTGTGTTCTCTCCATCGGCTCCAGAAGCAAGGTGGATAGGAAAACCCACCCTCATGTGGAGGAGTGAGCCAAGGGGGGAGAGCAACCGGCCCCGAAAGCATCCCCCCCCTCACCAGATGTTTCTCTGGGATAGTCTGACTATGGTTTTGTTCCTGGCCCTCTGCTTGCTTGAGTCCATGCAGTCCAGAAAACCAGCCAGCCAGAAGCTGAGGCTAGGGAAATCTCCAGCAGTCTCCAGCTTGCAAGTCATCTATTCCCTGCTTTGGGTCTGTTTTCCCAGCTGCACTAGGAGAGCGAATCCTGCTGCCTTTCCAGAGGGCTCTGCGGGGGCGGCCCTGTCCAATTTAAGACCGGAGATTGAGGCTCTGCAGAGGCATACAAAGGTGCATCTCTGGGGCCATGGCAGGCAGAAGCCAGAGCTCTGCCCTGGGGCAGAGGCCAAGGAGGAGTAAGGCCGGGTGGGAGAAGTGGAGGGGGCTCCTGGCACCAGAGATGGAGGGTCGCCTTAGCAAGGTGTGCCTGAGACACCCCACGCCTCCCCCACATGGCCCTAATGGTCAGGTCCTGAGTGTCTCAGAGGCAGAAGGGCTTGGACTCCAGGGGCCAGTGCAGGAACCCGCAGTCTCTTGGAAGCAGGACCACACAGGACCCAGCGGCCCCAAGGCCCCCGGGGGAGAAGGACTAGCGGACTCGCGTGTGTCAGCTGAACCAGAGCTGAGGGTGTGCGTGGAGCCCGCCCCAGGGCGCTCTGTCAAGTAGCAGCCGGCTCTGGCACCTAGCATGGCCCCTGAGGGGACACTCCCACTCCTTCCACCTCACTTCCAATTCCGCCCAAGGCAGCAGGGGCTACTGCCCCAGCTCGGAGCCGCGGAGCAGGAGGGAGACTCTCCCGCCGCCGCCAACTCCATCACCCCCGGCCCCGTGGCGCGCGGGCGGGGCAGCGGGTGAGAGCCGGGTGTAGCTCCTCACCCCCGGGAGCGAAGGCAAATAAATAATCCCGAAGTCACCTTCAGTCCCTGGAGAGACTTTTCCGGGGAGAGCTGGAGTGGGGGAGGAGGCAGCCCTTCAGCTAAGGCGGGGCGCGGCTGGCGGCGCGGGGAGGGGTGGTCGTCGCCCGCCCGGAGGCTGGGGCGCCGGGCAGCCTCAGCCCCCCGGGGACAGGGACGCGGCGGCGGGAAGGGGAGGGGAGGGAGGGAAGGGAAAGCAAAGGACGGGAAGAAAGGGAAAGGAAGGGAAGGGAAGGGTCGGTGCGGCCGTGCCGAGGAGCGGCGGGGGAGGAGGGCTAGGGGGCTGCAGGGCTGCGGGGCTCCGGGCGGGCCGGGCACTCACGTCCTCTTGAAGACGCCCCCGAGGGCGCTGCCCAGCAGGAGGCAGAGCTGCTGCGAGAAGAAGACCCAGGAGATCTGGGGTAGCGAGCTGTGCGTCTGGCAGCGCAGGTCCAGCAGCGTGGGCCCCAGGAAGGCGATGCACAGGCCGAAGCTGAAGAAGACGCTCCAGTAGGTGAGCGTGGGCTGCAGGTTGCGGCGGAGCAGCCCGGACACGCGGCCGTCGCAGCCCATGGCCCCGGCTGGCGGGCTGGCGGCTGTGGCTCCGCGCGCCGGTGCCCGAGTGCCGCGCCGCCCGCGGGAGGGCCGGCTGGGCCCGGGAGGCCGGCGGCCGGGAGGGAGGGAGGGGCGGGGAGGGGCGGCCCGGCGAGGGGCCCCGCCCTCGGGCCGGGGGAGCGAGGGGGGCGCGTGTGCGGACTGCGGGCACCGCGTCGGGGTCCGCGCCCTCCTCGTGCGGCCCGGGAGCCGGCGTCCCCCCTGCTTCCCGAACCCACGCTCACCCTCCCGGGCTGCGGGAGACCGACCGCCTGCCGCTCTTCGCTCCCACCCCCTCTCCAGCTGCCCGTCCCACCCGCGTCCTTGCACGGCCCGCCCGGGGGCGGCGGGGCCTGAGCCCCCATTGCAGAGCTGGGCGAACTGAGCCCGAGACGTCCTGGATGCTCGCTCAGCCTGGAGGGCGGGCTCTTCCAGCGCTCCGCGTCCGCTCGGGCAGCGACAGTTTCCCCCCAGACTCCAGCCTGGCTTGGGCTCAGCCGTGGAGGAACCCCGGAGCACAGCCCCCTACACTTCGGGGGCTTCACAGATGGACTTCGAGGGTCTGACAGCGCCCCCATCTTTCCCTGGAATAGAAGACAATCACCTACATACATGCTTTTCTTGGGAGAGTATTCGTGGCTTTCGTTAGCACCTCAAGAGGGTGAGCACTTGCGACAGAAAACCTTATGAAACATCCCATCTTCACGCCAAGCTCCGCCCCAGAGCTGGTCTTCGCGGGCCCCATCTCATGGGGCTCTGGACAGGTGCAGGAGGTGGCGGGATGCAGATGTTCTTTCCGGACTCCGTCTCTCTCCTTCTTCCTGGTGGGGAGGGGGAGGAGGAGGGGGGAAGGAAAGGGCAGAGATCTGGAGGAATCCCATGAGGAATTCCAAAAAAAATGCTCTGGGTGTGTGGGGCCCAGAGTTCTGAGGAAAATTCCTGGGGTTTTTTTGTGTTTGTTTGTTTGTTTGTTTTGTTTTTAATGCTGGCAAACCCCGGATGGGGTTGTGGGGGGAGAGGTGTTAGTCTCCAAACCCCTAGTTCTTGGAAGAGCCTGCGGCTGGGCTGACATAGCGTGTGCCTCCCCCCAGGTGGCCATGGAACTGACAAGTCCTGCTTGGACCAGCTTCTGGGGGAGCCAGGGATCCTGCACTGGCCTCTGGAGGCAGAGCAATAAGCTCCAGACTGTCACCTCTGCTCAGGTGTTCTAGGGGTGGCAGAAGCCGTGACATCATGGCCACTGGCCCTCCAGGAGGACCAGAGCTGAAGCAGCTGAGGAGGTAGGAGGGTGGGTGCTCTCATGACAGCTCCGCCTGAGGACAGGCAACGAACTTCTCCCGTAGGCACTGGTTGTCTCTCACAGCAGAGCCTCAGGGTCTCTGTGGCTTGGTGGTTTGGGAGGCAATAAGAATTATTTATTCAGTGGTGGTAAGTGAGTCTACACAGTATTTGTGATTCAATTAAAAGTTATCCTCTGGGGCACCTGGGTGGCTCAGTGGGTTAAGCCTCTGCTTTCGGCTAGGGTCATGATCCCAGGGTCCTGGGATCGAGCCCCACATCGGGTTCTCTGCTTAGCAGGGAGCCTGCTTCCTCCTCTCTCTCTGCCTGCCTCTCTGCCTACTTGTGATCTCTGTCAAATAAATAAATAAAATCTTAAAAAATAATAAAATAAAAAAAATAAAAGTTATCCTATGCGGGGCACCTGGGTGGCTCAGTGGGTTAAGCCTCTGCTTTTGGCTCAGGTCATGATCTCTGGGTCCTGAGATCGAGCCCACCCCCCCCCCCCACATTGGCCTCTTTGCTCAGCAAGGGGCTTGCTTCCCCGCCCCGCCTGCCTCTCTGCCTACTTGTGATTTCTGTCTGTCAAATAAATAAATAAAATCTTTATTTAAAAAAAGTTATCCTCTGGAAAACAAAACCAAAAATAAATCATAATGACAAGCATTTGATTAGGTCCTCTCTGCCATTCTCATAGACTTCTAGAACCGTAGATGGTCAAAGCTGGAAGGAACAATCTCCAACTTGAGTCTCCTATTCCTGCCCCATCATTGCTGGTAAGAGCTTGTTAGTCCTGTTCTCGACTGATCCCTCTTACTGTTCGGGGCCTTACCTATCATTTCCTGTGGGTCCCTTCCACTGTGAGTCAGCTCCAGTTGCAAGGAAGGGTTTGGAGCTCAACTGAAATGCCCGTCCCTGTGGCTCCCCCCAGCCACCCACAGGACAAAGCTAATGGCTCTGGGCATGTTAATCCTTCATGCATATGACCTTGCCACAGCACTTGGGCTCTTCAGCCCAAACGCCTGAAATGTTTTCATAATTTCCTTAGATGTACGCCCTAGATACGTCATCCTACTCCTTCGCTCCTCCAGCCACAGTGGCCGTGACCCTGGTACAGTGAGGCAGCCCAGCGTGTCTGGGGTGCTCAAAGCATTCTATAGCTTGATCTGGGTGGTGGTTACACAGATGTAAATATACATAAAAACTCATTCACGTACAAACATATGTACAGTTAGGATTTGTGTCATATTGTAAGCAAGTTATTGCTTGATAGAATAGTGAAAAGTAAAAATAAGTAAACAAAAACAAAGTGAGAACTCTCCGTGAACACAATATCCAGCCTCCTTAGAGTTAAACCTGCCTTCCTGCCTTCCTTCTTCCTTTGTTTCCCTTTCCTTTTGGCGTGCAGAGCTGGGACAAGCAGGCAGGGAAACCTGCACAGCTGTGAGGTTCTTCTGTCATGGGGTTGCTTTGAGAGCCTGCAGAGGGAAACCTCTCATCTTCCCTGGGAAGGCTTCTTACTGGACTGTTGTGGAAGGACGAATATGGGAAAAGGTTTTGCTTAATCTCTCTTCTTATTCTTCTTTGTCTTTATTTTTCGGCATCATCATCTTGTCTACCTTCTTCAAGAAACTTCTCCGGAAAAATCCTACCCAATCCCTGAATTCCAGCAAGCCCCCGATCCCCTCCTGGGCCCCTATAATCTTCAGGGTCAGCTGTTAAACCCAGGGACTGCCGGCTTCCTCTTCCTGCCACCCTGCCTCCCCTGCAGCCGGTTAAACGGTTAAACGGTGAGTTCTTAAGGGCTGGGACTCTATTTACCATATTATATTATATTTGCCAACTCTCCCCACCCACATCCAGGTGCCTCACAGAACGCCTTGCAGATTGCAGGTCCCGGAGAAGTAGCTGGGTACTGAATTATTTGCACATTGCCCTTATAATTATTTTTGGTTTTTCATCTACGTATCTTATAGTATCAATGGTAGCAAGTTCCCTAAGGACAGAAGCTGTCCTCTATTTCTTCTGTGTCGACTCTCCAAATGTCTAGCCCTCCATGGGCACCTTGGGGTCGTTCTTCAATTTTAACGACAAAACCTTGGATGGTCCCTTAGCCACTCTCAGATTTCCTCCCGCGTGCATTGGAAGGAAATTATCCCCGTCCCTCACTAGCTCTGGAAAGCAGTTTGAGACCCCAAAATAAGGGAAGATGGACTAGAGTGGCAGAAAAGATCTATGGGAGTGAAGGGTCCTCAGGCTCTTGCCGACTGAAATTTGTTTATTTGCCTCAAGGGTCACCTCCTCTGGGAAGCTTTCCCTGACCTTCCTAGGGTCCTTCCTTGGGGCTCCATCCTAAATCATTGCTAAACATCTGTGCAGTATCTTTCCTCAAGGAAGGGCCATGAGCTTGGCTCTTCACTGAGAGCTCGGACTGGCTCTTTGGTGAGAGCTGTTCACCCTCTCCTGCCTCCCTGACTCCCACTTCCACCTGGACGTTGATAAGCAATCCCTCAACCACCTGGGATCAAGCCCTGCATCTGGGCTCCCAGCTCAGCGGGGAGCCTGCTTCTTCTCCCTCTCCCTCGCAACCTCCCCCCACACAGCTTGTGCTCTCCCTCTCTCTCAAATAAATAAAATCTTTTTTTAAAAGAATGTATAAAAAGAAAAGTTTTAGTGATCACAGCCTGGAGGGTCTCACCTGGACTTGGACCTGATTTCCATTTGGCAGGATCCTCTCAGTGACTGTGGGCCTGCTTTGGGTCCCCAGGACCCTCTGGTCTCTGCTTCCCAGACTCAGAGGAAGTCAGGCAGGAGCAGTAGAAGTCTCCAGTTCAAGGTCATTAAGCACATCTGCTGTTCCTCTGGCCATTGGGGAATGAGGCTGCCCCTCCCCTACTTTATCTTCACAGCCCCCGCATCATCTCCTTGCTGGCCAGAGTGTGCAGAGTGGATTGGCAGGCTCGGTCTGGCTCGGCACTGGGGGTGGGGGGAGTGGCAGACAGCTTGGTGCCAAGGACTGTACCCAGATGACCCGGCCACCTTACCCCACACGAATGCCAATAGCGGAGATGGGTATGTGTATGAAAATCTCCTTTGCCAACTATCTGGATGAACCGAGTTATCAGCCTATGTGGGTAGGGGGTGGTGACTGCAGGTGCCAGGAGGGACCAGGAGAGACAGGAGCAGGTGAGATGGCCCAGAAGCATCTTAAGAATGAGACCGGTGGCCACACGCATCCTGGAGAGAATACTGGTGGTGCCGGATATGTGTTAGTGGTTAATGGGGCTAGTTGAAGCTAGCCTCGATTTGAGGGTTGGAAGGACCCTCTGAAATTATCCTTCCACCCAGACACCCAATCCCATTTACAACACTGCCCAGGGAGCCACTTGGCCTCAGCTTTAGTGTGCCCGGTCTCGGAGTCAAGCTTTGAGATGTGTGCAAAACTGAGCCTTGGTTTCCTCCTCTCTTAAAATGGGGGGAACGAGCGCACCTGGCTGGCTCAGTCAGTAGAGGGAGAGACTCTTGATCTCAGGTTGTGAGTTCAAGCCCCATGCTGGGTACAGAGCTTACTTAAAAGAAAAAGGAAATGGGGAGAATAATACCTCCCTTACTGTGAGAAAGTGTAGACAGGGTGTGATACAGGAGCTGGTGTACCAGGCTCAATGAATTCTCCTCCCCTCCTCCTCCTCCTTCCCAACAACAGCACAAATCCCTCTCCTGGTCTATACGCTAGCATAGGGGCTAGTGAAGTATGTCCCTGGACCAGCAGCATCAGGATGTCCTGGGAACTCATTAGAAATGAAGATCCTTGGGGCGCCTGGCTGGCTCGGGTGGTTAAGCCTCCAACTCTTGATTTTGGCTCAGGTCATGATCTCAGGGTTGTGAGGTTGAGCCCTGCATCGGGGCTTTGTGCTGGGTGTGGGCCTGCTTAAGATTTTCTCTGTCTCTCTTCCTCTGCTCTGCTTCCCCAACAGCCACTTACCCTCTCTCTTAAAAAAAAAAAAAAAAGTAAGAAAGAAATGAAGATTCTCTAGGGGTGCCTGGCTGGCTCAGTCAGTAGAGCATGTGACTCTTGGTCTCAAGGTTTTCAGTTTGTGCCCACGTTGGGCAGAGATTACTTAAAAACAATACCTTAAGGGGTACCTGGGCGGCTCAGTCATTAAGCATCTGCCAGGTCCTGGGTCCTGGGATCCAGCCCCACATCGGGCTCCCTGCTGGGCGGGGAGCCTGCTTCTCCTTCTCCCACCCCCCCTGCTTGTGTTCCCTCTCTCGTTGTGTCTCTCCCATCAAAAAAATAAATAAATAAAATCTTTAGAAAAATAAAAAGAGAGAGAGAAAGAAACATAGATTCTCAGTCCTGCCCCAGACCAGCTGGGCAGAAATAATCTGTTTCAGTAAAACCCTCCAGGGTACTCGGCGGCAGCTACAGTGTGTGAATAACTGCTTTAGAGCCACAAAGGAGAACTCGAATTCCCACTCTACAGAGAGCCATTCACTATTTGAAGACATTCCTCGTGTTCTCCCTTGACAAGTTTCATTGTCACCAGCAACATCCTCTCCACTTCCTTCAGCCAGCCCTCACTGGCCATGTATTCCAGACCCCTTGCGATGCTCTTCTGCGATCATGTCACGCTCTGATTTTTAGTGACCTTCATAAAAATGGGGTCTCCCAGCACTATATACTCTTCTCCGAGTGGTCTAAGTGGTACTGAGGACAATGGGCTTGCTGCTTCCTCTTTTCTGGCAACTTTGATGGCCTTATCGAGTGGCCACTCTGTGCTAAGCATACAACATAGAGACTTTTTGTTTACATTTTTCGAAGTAGGCTCTATGCCCAGCCTGGGGCTCAAACTCATAACCCTGAGATCAAGCATCACATGTTCTGCAGACTGAGTCAGCCAGCACCCCCTGTTTACTTTACTTTTTTTTCTATAGAGGTCAAACCTATGTAGATTAAAATGTGCAAGGCTTAAATAAACAAACTGAATTTTTATATGTGCACATACCCAGATCAAGATAGAGAATATTTCAAGCACCCATCCCGGAAGCCGTAATGGCCTTGCTCAATATTATGTCTGTGAGAGTGTAAGTTCATTATTCTTCGTTGCTGTGCTATACTCCGCTGTATACATACACACAATTCATATGCATACAGTTTTATGGCATACAAAGTTATGTAGACCTATTTATTTATCCCATCTGCTATTGATGGACATTCAGGTTGTTTCCAGTTTGGAGCTACTATATATAGGGCTGCTGTGAACATTCATGACTTGTCTTTTGAGGGATGGAAACACTCGTTCTGTTGAGGATTTGCTCAGAAGTGGAGTTGTCGAGGTCATGGGCTTGGTTTAGCACAGGTGATGCTGCCAAGCAGTTGTCCAAAGGGTTGTACCAGCAGATGCTCCTTTGGGGCTCTCCACGTCCTTGTCACCAGTCACCTTCACTTTAACCCTCATGCTGGGAGGTCCTAGTTTCTTAGTTGTTGTTGTTGTTTTTTTAAGATTTATTTATTTATTTGACAGAGAGAGAGAGAGATCACAAGTAGGCAGAGAGGCAGACAGAGGGGGAGGGGGAAGCAGGCTCCCCACTGAGCAGAGAGCCTGATATGGGGCTTGGGATCATTACCTGAGCCGAAGGCAGAGGCTTAACCCACTGAGCCACCCGGCCGCCCCTCTTAGGGGTTTTCATCTGCATTTCTCTAATAAGAGTTACCGTTCAATATCTTATATAACTTTTGGTTACTTACACATCTTCTTTTGTGAAATGTCCCTTCGAGTCTTGTGCCTACTTTTTTTTAAGACTTATGTTTTCATTTTAGAGAGAGAGAGAGAAAGGAGGGTGGGAAGTGGGGCAAAGAGAGAGGGCAAGAGAGAGAATTTTATGCAGGCTCCATGCCCAGCCCAGGGCCCCACATGGGGCTTGATTCCACGGCTCTGAGATCATGACATGAGCTGAAATTAAGAGTTGGTCTTAACCGACTGAGCCACCCATGGGCCCCAAGTCTTCTGCCTACTATCAACATTGAGTTGTCTGTCCTTAGAAATATTATTGAGGAGTTTTGTTTATATTCTATATAGGAGTCCTCTCTCACGTATACTATAACTATCTTCTCCTTGTCTGTACCTACATTATCTTTAATCTTCACAATGGTCCTTTGAGGCAGGCATTATTATCTCTTTCTTATGGATGAGGAAACTGAGGCTGAAGAAGGCAGAGTGAGTTGCCCAGAGCCACACAGCTATAAAGTATCACAGCTGAATTTTCAGCCCACTCCGAAGTCTGGACCCTCTCCATGATGCCATCTGCCTCTCACATTCGACTCCTACTTACACACCCAAGACTGGTGCGCAGGCTTGGAGCTGGTGACATTTTCCCCCAGGAACTGCTTTTTTTTTTTTTTTTTTTAGGTTTTATTTATTTATTTGTCAGAGAAAGAGAGTACAAGCAGGGGGAACGGCAGGCAGAGGAGAAGCAGGCTCGCTGCTGAGCAAGGTGTCTGGAAGGGGGACTCAATCCCAGGACCCGGGGATCATGATCTGAGCAGAAGGCTGACTGAGCCACCCAGGCGCCCCATGCCCCCAGAACTGCAATGTCGATATGCAGTTGACTTATGGAAGGAAGTCCTATGCAGTATAGCACTTGGTCTACACGGAATAATGGGAAGAATCTGGACGTGGGAGCAGGACAGACCAGCACTAGGTTCTGGCCCCGCACTCAACTGTTATCTCCGCCCTCAACGTTGTCAGCCCAATTCTCTTAAACTGCAAAATAGCACATCCTTACAGTGTTGCAGTGGGAAGAAATGAGAGCACACTTGAGCCTCTGGTAGAACACGGAGTTCGGTGCCGCCTACATTTTTAGTTGTCTTCCCCTACCCTGAGCCTCATGTAATTTCCATTTGGGTTTCTCTTCCCTGCCAGCACACTGTGGATCCCAGTTCAGCCGTGCCGCAGAAGGGCCATTCCTCTAGCTGTCCCAGAGTAAGGATGGCCCCTCACATTCATAACGGATGGTTACTAACCGTCAGCCAACTCATTGAGAAAAATATTGAACACATGTCCCGTTCTCCACCCTCCTAATTAACCTTTCATTCGGAGCTCAGGTGAACTAGTCATCCTGTGGGGAGTTTCCCACCCCCTATTGCTACCCAAGGGGTCTGCCCCGTGTTCCCTCCATCTCCACTTACCACGCTTCCTTGTGATCACCAGCTGGGGTGTCCTTAATGCGGATCGGATGTCTGCGCCCCGAGGATGGAGATTGGGTCACACATTAATCCTTCTGTCTCAGGTGCACGGCCCAACACCTGCCTGGTGCACAGCAGATATCCAGGAAATAGGAGTACGTGAATTTCAAGTTTCATTACTAGAAGCTTGAACTTACGAATGAACTCCGAGGCAAGACATAATATTCGTGGAGGGTTTGGTGAGGGATGTACATTTCATCGATTAGTCATTCTCAGACCTGGCTATGGGTCAGAATCACCTAGAAGCTAAAGACAGTCAGATTTTCTGGTTGATGGGGTCTTGTATTGGTATTTTTCCGAAGCTCCTGGGGGTTTTCTCATGTACAGCCAAGGTTGGAAACCACTGCTCCAGAGAATGGACATTTTGCCCTTGCAGAATTGCTCGCATACCCTGGCAGACCATTTAGGGCCCACGTTAAAGTGCCCTTGTTGAATTCTACCGGGGTTTTCTGCCTGGCTTGATCAAGCAAGCCTACGATGGATTACTGCAGTTACGTGGGAATGTTGCTGCCTACGGATCCCTATAGGAAGATGCCCAGGAGAGATTCCTGCCGGGCATCCGTATCAAGAAAAACTGCGATTCTCCTGAATATCCAGTTCTTTTTTATCTTGTAGATGCTGGGAATCATTTAATTAACACCCTTTCCAAGCTGATAGAAGCTGCTGGAAGTCTCATGGCTGAAGTCATGGCCCACCTTGATCGCCTGTACAGAATCGTATAGCATATGTATCGTGTGCTGACTTGGTTCCTTTTTATTTTCTGTCCTTTTATTCCCCTTTACTCATCCCCCTCCTTTTTTTTTTTTTTAGTTGTGATATAATCCCCGTACCATAAAATTCACTCTCTTAAAGTGAATGACTCAGGGGTGTCTGGCTGGCTCAGTTATAAGAGCGAGCGACTCTTGATCTCAGGGTTATGAGTTCGAGCCCCATGTTGGTTATAGAAGATAACTTAAATAATTTAATTTAAAAAAACAAAGTGTATGAGTCCACGGTTTTTAGTACACCTGCAAGATTGTGTGATCATCGCCACTACCTAATTCCAGAACATTTTCATCACCCCTAAAGGAAACTCTATCCCCATTAGCAGTCACATCCCCTTCCCCTGTCTTCTCAGCCTTTGGCAACCACTGTCTACCATCTTTCCTTATAGATTTACTTACTCTGGACAATTCATAGAAAGGGACTCATATCAGATGTGGCCTTTTGGGTCTGGCTTCTATCACTTAGCATGTTTCCGAGGTTCCTCCATGTCGTGACACACGTCTACTACACTTTTCGTGGCTGAACAAGAAATTCCATCACAGGGCTGTGCCACAATTTGCTTTTCCATTCATCCATCGATGGACATGGGTTTCCGCTTTTCTGCCGTCACGAATAACGCTACTCACATACGAGTTTTCAGGAGAACGAGGTTCAGGTCTTTCGGGCGCTTACCCACAGCGGATTTACTGGGTCACATAGAAACACCGTGGTTAACTTTCTGAGACTCTTTCCTCACGGAAAATTATTATTTTTTTTTATCTTGTTGTACTGTTCGCCTCTCTGTAAGCCTCTACAAATCCTTCTTTCTGGAACAAGGCAGAGTATAAATAAATAAATAAATCCCCAAACACTCTCAAGCCATCTGTTTAGTAATCTGTGCTAGAATTTTGCCAGGATTCTATATTGAGTCGTTTGGTCCGTTGTTTCCAGAAATACCGTCTGTCTCTTTGCGAAAATCAGAACATTCTCTCGTCGCCAACGTCCTCTTCGTTTATCCTGGCTGCTTTTCAGTCTTACCTGCAAGGGATTTCATGACTCGGGTGTCTGATTCCTTGGAATCTGGCCTCCAGCCCTCATGTGCGGGTGCATGAGCCTGCCTTCTTGTCTTCCTTGGGATACAATTAAATGTTTATATCCAAGAACATCCTGCACTTGGTTAAAACTACAGCTGAACGGAGGAGCCTACGGTGAACAGCCCTACCTCATCCTCTCCCATAATCTCACTCCTCCGAGGCAAACGCTTCTACCTCCGTTGTTCTGGGAGTGACTTCCGTATCTCTAAATAATGTGCTTATGCCGCTGTTTCTGGATTTCTGCTTTCTAGACAGCCTCTATTGATCTGTTAACTGGGGAGCACAGGGATGGAGTTCACACACATCATCCATCCAACCTTCTTCCCATCCTCTTCCCAACATGGTTAGAGAGCTGTTTTTATTCAGTTCCTCTCAATAAAATGAAAATAAATCTGTTGATTACCTTTGCTGTTTCAGATAACATATTTATATCTTATTTCTCATCTCGTCAGCTCTAGCTAGTCTGGACTCGCCATCTTGTAGGCTGAGTTTACCATCACTCCTACCTTTCCCTTGGGGTCTCCTTCCCAACTTCTGTCTTCTGAACATTTCCTTGAAATTTTAACTTTCTAACCATTGTTAGGTCTTCACACTTTGCCTATAGGTTGGTTCTAAAAGTTTACATCCAATAAATAATGTTTACATTTGTGAAAATGTAAACACCGATTGTGACCGAGCCAGCAATGTCTTAGAATTACCTTTCCTTTTATTTGAGTTTATCCTCAAGTCCGACTGCCTGTCTCCTTCTCCTTGTACTTGTCTTCTTCTTTTCACTTGATATTATCATTTCCTCAAGTTTTGTCTTCCAACTTTTCAGCCTATCGAGGATTCTGTTTATGAGGTCCCCTTTTCCTCAGGGACCCCACACACAGGGTCCTCTCTCTTATGCTCTAATTTGGGCAAGTTGGGTTTTTGTTTTGTTTTGTTTTGGTTTTTTTTTTTGGTTGTTTGTTTCCTTATTTATTTATCTAGTAATCTTTATGCCCATTGTGGGGCTCAAACTCATAGCCCTGAGATCAAGAGTCACGTGCTTTTCTGATGAGCCAGGCAGGCGCCCCTGGGTGTGTTGCTTTTCTGTCACATAGTTGTCCACCAGGGACAACTTCCAACAGGACTCTTCCTTTCACTGATGCCCTGGCCTGGTCCCATTGTTTTCCCTCCCTTCCTCCTTCTCCTCTTCCCTTCCCTCCCTCTCTTTTTCTCCTTTGTTTATACTATCATTTTCCCACACCCCATCTTACATCAAAGTAATTTCTTTTTTTTTTTTTTTTAAGATTTTATTTGTTTATTCGACAGACAAAGATCACAAGTAGGCAGAGAGGCAGGCAGAGAGAGGAGGAAGCAGGCTCCCTGCAGAGCAGAGAGCCCAACGGGGCTCGATCCCAGGACTCTGGGATTATGACCTGAGCCAAAAGCAGAGGCTTTAACCCACTGAGCCACCCAGGCGCCCCTCAAAGTAATTTCTTAAGAGGGGGCTTATGGTACATGGATTTTCTGAGTCCCTCCTTTCTGGAAGTGTCTTGGCTCTACCATCACACTTGAAAGGTAATTTGGATGGATCTAGACTTCGCATTAAAAATTATTTTGGGGTCAGGGCACCTAGGTGGCTCAGTGGGTTAAGCCTCTGCCTTCGGCTCAGGTCATGATCTCACGGTCCTGGGATCGAGCCCCGTGTTCAGCTCCCTGCTCAGTAGTCTGCTTCTCCCTCTGCCTGCCCCTCCCCCTGCTCATGCACTCTCTCTCTCTCTCTCAAATAAATAAATAATGTTTATAAAAAAATTTAAAATTGTTTTTTTCACACAATGTTAAAGGCATTATTCTAGCCTTAGCTAATGAGAATCCTGAGGCCAGTATAATTCTTTTTTTTTTTTAAGATTTTTTTTTTAAGATTTTATTTATTTATTTGACAGACAGAGATCACAAGTAGGCAAGAGAGGCAGGCAGGGAGAGAGAGGAGGAAGCAGGCTCTCTGCAGAGTAGAGAGCCCGATGTGGGGCTCGATCCCAGGACCCTGGGATCATGACCTGAGCTGAAAGCAGAGGCTTTAACCCACTGAGCCACCCAGGTGCCCCAAGATTTTATTTTATTTTAAAGATTTTATTTATTTGACAGACAGAGATCACAAGTAGGCAGAGAGGCAGGCAGAGAGAGGAGGAAGCAGGTTCCCTGCTGATCAGAGAGCCCGATGCAGGGCTCGATCCCAGGACCTTGGAATCATGACTTGAGCCAAAGGCAGAGGCTTTAACCCACTGAGCCACCCAGGCACCCCTTAAGATTTTATTTTTAAGTAATATCTACACCTAACATGGGGCTCAAACTCACAACCCCAAGATCAAGAGTCGCATGCTTCACCAACTGAGCCAGCCACGTGCCCCTGGTTCTTATATTTTTAGAGGTAAACTTTCTCCCCTCTAGGGAAAATTTTAGGATCTTGTGTTTATCATTGCTATTTTAAAAGTTCACGATGACAGGGCTTATGGTCTCTCATTCACTGGTGATTCTTGGTGTCCACTTTATACTCGAAAATTCTGCTCTTTGGTTCTGGAGAATTATTTTATTTCTTTATTTGAGAATTTCTTTGTACTTTTGTTCTGGATAGACTTTTTTTTTTGAAGATTTTATTTATTTGACAGACAGAAATCACAAATAGAGAGGCAGGCAGAGAGAAAGGAAGAGAAGCAGGCTCCCTGCTGAGCAGAGAGCCCGATGCGATGCGGGGCTCGATCCCAGGACCCTGGGATCATGACCTGAGCCGAAGGCAGAGGCTTTAACCCACTGAGCCACCCAGGTGCCCCTCTGGATAGACTTTTATCATAACAATTCTCTAATTCTCTACCTTCCAACACCGTTTACTGAAATATTTATTTCCATAATCCTAACTTTAATTTCTGGTAGCTCACACTATTTTCTTTTGTTCTTTTTTTTTTTTTTAAGAGAGAGAGCACAAGAGGGAGGGAAGGGAGAAGAAGGGCAAAGGGAGAGGGAGAGGCGGAATCTCAAGGAGACTCCATACCCAGCAAGGAGTTGGATTCGGGGCTTGATCTCATGACCCTGACATCATGACCTGAGCCGAAATCAAGAGTCAGACACTCAACCAACCGCACCACCCAGGCGCCCCACTCACACTATTTTCTGGTTGTTCCTTTCATAGCCTCCTGTCCTTGTCTGGGGATGCAACAGCCCTCAAATCTCCCTGAAAATACCTATCAGGTTTGGAAGGTTTTCTTGTGTCTTCTGTGTCGGAAGGTGTTTCTCTTTCTCGTGGAGCATCCTCGCCACCCCTGTGTACTTACCTTTGCTTCCTTTTCACACACAGAGGCTTTGTCAGATGTCTGAGGGTCTTTGTCTTTCCGTGTTGAAGAGCGAGGTTGGACTGGTCAGTTGGCAGGCTTCATATCCTCTGGGGAGGGAGCCTGGGTCACAAGGTGGGGGGACTCCAAGTAACAGAGGTAGAAGCTCCTTCTTTGGGGTTGTTGAATCTTCCGATGGGGATGGATCCCTGGCTGCCCTTCATGTCGCTTAAGGATCTGCCGTTACTGCGCTGTTGGCCAGTCCTCCTCTTTTTAGCCACCGCTGCCAGTCTCCTGCCTCCTCTACGCCGTCCAACCCCCCGCCTCTCTGAGCCCCACTGTGGTTCTGCTGGGATGACGTGGGGCCTTCTCAGCCACCTCCCAGTCTGTCCTCCCCCTTCATCGGGGACCGCTCTTCTACCTGTCCGTCCTATATACTCGCCCAAAGTGTCCCTCTGTGCCAGCCTCCCTTCTGTTCTTGTCCTCTTTAAGAGAAGGTACTTTTCTTCATTGCTTTATCATTGGTTTCATGGGGGGGGGTCACAGGAGGGATGACAAACGTGTGGCTAGTAGTCATTCTGGAAACGGAAATCTGCACTTCCCTCTTTCTTTGGTTTTGTTTTTATTTATTTTTTTTTAAGTAACCTCTACACCCATTGTGGGGCTCGAACCCACGACCCCAAGATCTAGTCGCACGCTGCACTGACTGAGCCAGCCAGGCGCTCCTTCAACTCCTTCTTCAGGGTCTGTGTTCATGTTTTTCAGAGCATAGGAGAATGCTCTAAATTCAGTTTCGTGCTCATCATGAGTATCTTGACACTTTGGGAACTGGAGTTTCCTGAAACCCGAGGGGCTCCTTCCTTCTGTTTGGCTGCTTTTATCCCAGCTGTCCCTTCACGTCAGATGGTGCTTCCCCACCCGTCCCACCGCCCCGTCGCCCCATCACAGACCTCCACACACTCCCCTCCGAATGCTCGCTGGTGTCCCTGCCCGTGAATTCTAGGTCCGGTGAGTGTGTTGCAGCCGCAGGTCCAGCTCCAAGCACCGCCTTTGTTGGGTGGTTCTGACCCACAGTTCAGTCCCAGGCAGTGTCTCCTGCTCCATGGCAGAGCCTCCCCGCCGGGGCTGCCTGCCTGTGGCGGGTCCCACCTTCCTTAGCCTCCAAGTTCCCACCTGCTCTCATACCTCATTTACATCGAAAGAGGGACACCTTATTTTTTAAATTTTTACTTTTAAAAATACTTTCTTTATTTATTTGACACAGGGAGAGAGAGAGGGAGAGAGCTCATGAGCCAGAGGCAGAGGCAGAAGCAGACCCCTCGCTGAGCAGGGAGCCCGACACAGGATTCAATCTCAGGACCTGGGAACAAGACCTGAGCCAAAGGTAGACGCTTAACCAACTGAGCCACATAGATGCCCCAAAAGAGGAACATTTTCTTTTTTTAAAAGATTTTATTTACTTATTTGACAGAGAGAGATACAGCGAGAGAGGGAACACAAGCAGGGGGAGAGGGAGAAGCAGGCTCCCCGCTGAGCAGGGAGCCCAACGCAGGGCTCAATCCCAGGACCTGGGATCATGACCCAAGCCGAAGGCAGACGCTTAATGACTGAGCCACCCAGGTGCCCCAAAGAGGGACACTTTATTTATTTTTTTTTTTAAAGATTTTATTTATTTATTTGACAGACAGAGATCACAAGTAGGCAGAGAGGCGGGCAGAGAGAGAGGAGGAAGCAGGCTCCCCGCGGAGCAGAGAGCCCCATGAGGGGCTCGATCCCAGGACTCTGGGATCATGACCTTAGCCGAAGGAAGAGGCTTTAACCCACTGAGCCACCCAGGCGCCCCAAAGAGGGACACTTTAAAGCAGTTGGCGTCACGTCTGCAGAGGACTATTTGGCATCAGCCAACAACACTTAAGACTGCACCTGACCCCTAACCTGAGATCCCATCATCCTCGTCATCATCGCACTTCTAGAAGGCTCTCCCGCAGGTAGAGGTGTTCTTCAGCAAAATGACCCCTGTCCAAAGTTATTGATTGCAGCATTGTTTATTCAGGCAGAAGATCGCTAGAATGACTCAGTAGGGACAGAAACGAGACACCTTCATATCATGGAATACTATGTCGTCATAAAAAATGAGAAAACTATATATTGATAGGAAAGGTATCAAAGATATATGTAGTAAAACCCGGGCAATGCAGAGTCAGTAGCTAACACTTGTGTAACATTTGTGAAATGGGGAGAAGGTAGGATGTGTTTATCTTGTCTACGCATAAAGTCCCTGGAAGTCTCCAGCAATATTCACTGACTCCAAGGAGGGAAGCTAGCTGGGGGGGATGGGAGGAAAGGGGCATTTTCACTATATGCTCTCTTGGACTTTTTGAATTACAGAGCACATGAATGTGTTGTCTATTGAAAATAAATAAATAAAATTTAAAACTCAACCTTTGTGGGACGCCTGGGTGGCTCAGTTGGTTAAGCGGCTGCCTTCAGCTCAGGTCATGATCCCAGCGTCCTGGCATCGAGTCCCGAGTCGGGCTCCTTGCTCGGCAGGGAGCCTGCTTCTCCCTCTGCCTCTGCCTGCCACTCTGTCTGCCTGTGCTCGCTTGCTCTCTCTCCCTCTCTCTGACAAATAAATAAATTAAAAAAAACAAAAACAAAAAAACCCCTCAACCTTTGTATAATCTCAATCTAGTTTTTCAAAAAGCACGCACAGAGGCACCTGGCTGTCTCAGTTGGAGGAGCACATGACCCTTGATCTCACGGTCATGAGTTTGGGCCCCATGTTGGGTGTAGAGATGACTTAAAAATAAAATCTTTAAAGAAACCAAAAAAGTAAAAAGTAAAAAGCATGCATATTATACTAAAATATTATAAAATGGGGCACCTGTGTGGCGTCTGTCTGTCTTTGGCTCAGGTACGTCTCAGGTTCCTGGGATCGAGCCCCACATTGGGCTCTTTGCTTAGTGGGGGGGTCAGCTCCTCCCTCTCTCTCTGCCTGCTGCTCCCCCTGCTTGTGCTCTCTGTTTATTATAAAGATACTCTATTACTCTCTATTATTATAAATAAATAATTTAAAAAAAATAAATTACTATAGAATAACTTGCATGTTAATCTGTATTCTCTGAATTCAGAAGATGTTCTAATATAACATAATCTTTTAGTATGAAATACACAATTTCACTCTATTAAAATGCCTGTATGTTACATGTCGTATTGATCATACATATCCTCTTCTTTTTTTTTTTTTTTAAGATTTTATTTATTTATTTGTCAGAGAGAGAGGGTGAGAGAGCGAGCACAGGCAGAGTGGCAGGCAGAGGCAGAGGGAGAAGCAGGCTCCCTGCCGAGCAAGGAGCCCGATGTGGGACTCGATCCCAGGACGCTGGGATCATGACCTGAGCCGAAGGCAGCCGCTCAACCAACTGAGCCACCCAGGCGTCCCCATACATATCCTCTTCTTAAAGTTCTCTTTATAAAAAGGAATCTGAAGGGAAGACATCAAAATGTTAACTGTGGTTATTTCTGGGTAGTTGGCATCCGAGTGATTTTAATTTTCTTCTTTCTCCTTTTGCTATTTCTCCCGCAATTTTTTATGATAAAGATATATGGCTTCCAATAATCAGGAAAAAGTCCTGTACATTCCTCCTCTGCACTGTTGGCAGGATAAAACTCAGTCCCTACCACAGGCCTCTGGAGGCCCCTGCCTGCATTTCCATCCTCCTCTGTTGTTCTCCATCCCTCCTGGACACTCCCCCCCACCCCGGAGGATTTGTGACCCCTGAGCAAGGTCCCTTGGCTGTTGTCCCCTGTCCTTCAGTAACACGACCCAGCCTGTCCAGCTCAAATATCCCTGCTCCCAGATAGAATCAGGGGCGCCCTCCTCTGTGCCCCGGTAACCCACTGTCTCCCTCTGCACTGAATTCCTCATGTGTGTGGCCTTTGTCTTATGAGTCACTGTTCTTCCGGGTGTAGACCAGCCCCTGACTCACCGCGAAAGCCAGGAAGGTGCGGGCCTCACAGGGAGTCCCTCGTGCTCCCTCCACCTCCTGCACAGCGGGAGCCCTAAGAGAGTTACCCCTGGCTGCTGTCCCTACTTTGCTTTGGTGTCTCCTTTCTGTGTATCAGAGTTTCTGGGGTGTGAACTCGGTGTTCTGCCTGATCTGGCTGCTGTCCTAGCTCCCGAAGCAGTGTCCTCGGATAGGGCGGCGTCTTCCATGCCTGCGATGGGTGCTGGACCGACCCGTGGTGGTCCGATGTGAGGAGAGGGCCCTCCCAGGATGGCGGGTTTGCAGGAGGCAGGGGAGGCCCTTTTCTCATGTCCTTGGAGCAAGTCCGGCTGGGAGATGAGGTGACATTTAGGGCAGAGATTTGCACACCACACCACCCCCCACCCCACTCCAGGAGCCTTCCAGTCTTCCTGCCCTCCCCATCCTGGAGGGACACTGGCCAGAAGGGAGGAGATGGGAGCAGGAGGAGTGAGTGGAGCAGGGCCCCACTGTCCATCTCCTTGCCCAGAGGACTGGAGTCTTCTGGCCATTTTGCCGATTCCTGCAGAAGAAAGCTGCTGCCAGACAATCCGCTTGTTCCCGGTTTCCCAGTATGGACATACCCAGTGGTTCAGTGGGGGCACCCAATGGCCCCCATTGCTCACCAAGCCCTGCCCCCAGTTAACAGGGTTGCTGAACTTGAAAGAAATGGCAGAGGTCAAGTTCCTTTCCCATCCATTTCTGCCCTGGCTTAAGGGATATTCTCACAGACTCTCCCCTAATCCAGCCAGTGTCGAGGGTCTCAGGCTGGGACTCATCCTCTCGGGAAATCTCCTCGGGGGAAACCCTGTGACGACAGAACCAGGGCTAAGCCTAGATGCGGCAAGCACACACCCTGGGCAGACAAGGGCACTTACCTACGAAGCCCAGTATTCGAAATCCTTCCATTAATAAGCACTACTGGCTAATATTTACCTAGAGCTTAATATGTGCCAGATATGTTCTGAGTGCTTTCCCTGTGTTAAGGAAGTGGGTACGTTGATGACAACTTTGGTTTTGCACACAAGGAAAGTGAGACACAGAGAGGCAAAGCAGGTGGCCCCGGTCACTTGGCTAGTGGGTGGGCTAACCAGGATTTGAACCCTTCTGCTCCAGAGGCTGTGCCCCTAACCACAAGGCTAAACTGCCCGGGGAGAGGTCGTCATCCAGGCTGACTGTGTCTCTCATTTGCAGCTTCTCGTGAAGGGCTCATGTTCCCGGGGAGGGCGCGGGTCTGCCTAGTTCACGCCTGGCCGTGAATTGCCTTAGCAGGTCCGTCTCCAGGAAGGACCTGGCTACAGGCTTGAGGATGGCCCCTGGGTTTCTTACGGGGTGGGTGGAGAATGGAGTCTCTAAAGATGGCGTGAGGGTCAAGGAAGAGACGAGAGGGTCCTCGGAGCTGCCTGAGGGTGGCGGGGAGGAGAGGGGAGCAGTGAGTCCCCCCAGCTCAGCAGGGACAGCAGCAGGGAAACAAGACAAGGAAGAGTGGGGATAGAACGAGGAAGGGCTCAAGCTGACTCCTCAGAGCCCGTGCTTTCGGTGTGACCCCCTGAAGTGGAGTGAAGGGGCTTGAGAATGGATGGACAGGGGAGCGGAGTGCTGGCAACGGCTCTCCAGGTCTGACCGGGGCTTCAGAGTCCGGCTGGCCATAGCCCGAGCCCTGACCGTCCCACGACGCCCCAGGCCACTCCACTGGAGTCTGGAGGCACAATTCTGAATCCCAACCCCCCACATGCAACCCAGCTTTTGGATCCCCAGTGGAATGAAGTGGGTCTGAGCCAGCTGGATGCTGGATGCCGGATGCTGCCGGGAGCCTTCTGTTGGCATTGCCTAAAAACCTAGAATAAGCTTCTGCCACCGCACAACATGCGGCTGCCCATTTCGTGCCTACGGTGCCCTCCCTGGGCAGCCAAGTGATGTGGGGAGGTGACCCAGATGAAAATCATTGGGCCTGTGAGGACTTGAGGTCAGGGAGGTTGTCATTTGCCTTGGATACAAACCCAGATGTGTACACACCATGGGTGACACTCCTTCCGCTAACCCACAGCAGCACCCCAGGGTTCCCAGCCCGTGCTGTAGCTCTGCGGCCTTTCCAGGTCCCCGAGCCTCAGGAGTTCCTTGCCTTCCAGACAGCCTGGGCACTGCTTCCCAAACCTCTATTTGCTTCAGAATTGCCTGAGGAATGTGTTTTAGATGCAGGGGCCCAGAGTTGCCCTCCAGAGCTTCTGACTCTGGAGGTCTGGGTTGGGGCTCAGGACTCCGAATTCCTAGCAAAGCCCAAATAATTCTAAAGCAGGAGGTTCCTGCTTGCGCCCAGCTCTGAGAAACCTGTACCCCTTGCCATCTCAGGTTCTCCGAGGGGTCTGCCAAGTTTCTTCCCATGGCAGGGATCCACAAACATCCGAGGGATGAACGAGGACCCCTTTATCCCTGATTCTGTTACATGGATTCCTCTTGTGGGTTTAAAATGTTACAAAGGGCAACAGGAGACTTTTCTAGACTGCAGACTGGCTGTCTTCTTAGGTTCCAGGCTGCCTCTCCTGGGTTTCACTGCTCAGGTAAGGGACAAGTGAGGTGAGAGGGCCACCCCTTGAGGTCTTGGCAGGGGCTTGGAGCTGCACCCATGTTTTCAGACCAGGTTGAGGGTCCCTTTGGCTAAAGTCATAGAATGGAGCCCAGACCCCAAGGCAGTATTTCTCAGCCTCTGGCCCAACCGCTTCAGAACCACCTGTGTTATTTGGCAAAAATGCAAATTCCTGCCACCCACTCTTGCTTTATTGAATGAGAATGGGGAACAGTGGAGGAGGGGAGTGAGGGGACAGGGCCCAGAAAGCTGCATTCTTAGCTAGCACGCAGTCTGTTCTTATGCTTGTGAATGTTTGGGAAACCCTGCTATAGAACATGGACTTCGCAATGTCAGAGACATGGGTTCAAATCTCAGCTGGGCCAAGAAATAGCTGTGTGTGTGTGTGTGTGTGTGTGTGTGTGGTCTGGAACTAACCTTTGTGAGACTCCCATTTCCTCATCTATAAGAAGTGGGTTATGGGGGGGCACCTGGGTGGCTCCGTGGTTAAGCCTTTGCCTTCGGCTCAGGTCATGATCACAGGGTCCTGGGATCAAGCCCCGCATCGGGCTCTCTGCTCAGCGTGGAGCCTGCTTCCCCTTCTCTCTCTGCCTGCCTCTCTGCCTACTTGTGATCTCTCTCTGTCAGATAAATAAATAAAATCTTAAAAAAAAAAAAGAAGAAGATGTGGATTACTATGTTTGCCATTGCTTTTTTTTTTTTTTTTTTTAGGATTTAATTTATTTGTTAAAGAAAGAGAGAGAGAGAGCACTAACAGGGAAGCAGCCAGCAGAGGGAAAGGGAGAAGCAGGCTCCCCACGGAGCAGGGAGCCCAATGCAGGACTCAGTCGCTTCCAGGACCCTGGGATCATGACCTGAGCTGAAGGCCGACCTTTCGCTAACTGAGACCCCCCAGGCACCCCTGCCCATTGGTCTTGCTGTGAGGATTCGATCAGACTGTGAGAGAACACGGCTACCTGGCCGCTGGCACCGAGGGACGTCTCTGGAGGCACACCCGGCCTGGGGGTAGAGAGAGGGATGCGTGAATAAATGCCTTCCCAGGGAGTGGACAGCCAGCATTACTCATCCCTCTGCAAACCCTGAGCTGCTCTGACACCTTTCTAACCTTGCACTTCCTGTGGGGTGAGCTCAATGGGGCTTTTCAAAGGTGTCTAGATGGGTTCCCATCCGCAGGTGTGGGAACTCCAAGTTGGAATCAGGTGACATAAACTGAATGACCATTCAATTTGGCTCCCACTGGCCGAGCCCTCTGTCCGTCTCCACCCTCCCACCCCGTTTCCCCTCCACGTGACATTTCCAACCCCTTGCTCTGTGGGACAAAGCCCTCTTGGCAGGTGGGCCAGGAGACGGGTGTCATCCCTCTTCCTTGCCTCGCCTCCCCCAGTCTGGCTGATCCAAAGAGAAGCTTCAGTCATTCATAACGGGTCAGTTCCCTCCGGAAATGTTCCCTAGCTCTGCTGAAAGCCTGCCAGGCGACTTGGTGACGTCCAGCTCTCAGCCCACACAATGGGCACGGGCAGAACAATGCAGACTAGGAAAAACATCCCGCCTGTCCTTAGGCTTACATCCTCCTGGGGACCCCACCCCACACCCACCCTAGGGTTCCCAGAGCTAGTTTGGGAGGGGTCCGGGGAGGAGAAGGAGGGGTGCAGAGAGGGGCCCAGAGCAGCTGTGGACGAGGGAAGGTGAGGAGTGGCTGCATTCTGAACCAGCCGGGCAAGTCAGATTAGAAGTCAAATCTGCTTATTCTGGCTCCCTTGCTGGGGCTAGAGGCCAAGGGCTCCACAGCTCCGGGCCTAAATGAATTAAAGTCCTAGCAGGCAAACAAAGCAGTTCAGGTGTACCTGGTGGGAGACCTTGCTGTGTCGTTTAACCATGTGCACAAGGTGTTAAACCTCCTCAGGCCTCAGTTTCCACATCCATGGAATGGGGTCATTGTGCCTGCCCTGTCTACCTCATAGGATGTTTTCAGAGCAAAATGGTCTGCTGTGCACAAAAGTACCACCATTGTTGCCAAGGGACTACCTGGTCACCCACGGGCACCATGACCCCAACAAAGCAGTTACGGTGGGGGTGGCACGCCTGGGGGAGATCACACTGAAGACCACCCAGGGAACTGAGGATCTGAACCCTGGGAAGAGACCTGACAGACACCGGGAACCTGAGTACGGAATACAGGCTGGGAGGGGCGCCTGGATGGCTCAGTCAGTTAAGAGGTTAAGTGTCTGCCTTTGGCTTTGATCATGATCCCCACATCCGTCTGGGCTCCCTGCTCAGTGGGGAGTCTGCTTCTCCCTCTCCCTCTGTCCCGCCCTGCTCGTGCTCTCTCTCCCTCTCTCAAATCAATGAAAAAGAATCTTAAAAAGAAAAGAATGCAGGCTGTTAGACTTTCTAGATAGTCGGGCTTGGGGATAGGACTGACAGGAGGTGTAGAGTATTGGAGGACTTACCTAGAGGTCACATTTCCATACGAAGCTCTGTTTTTACTCAGGTTGTGCATATTTGGGTAGCTTTTGGGGCGATGGAGCTTATGAGAGGCTGAAACTCCCTGATGCCCTTGCGTCAGCATGGGCGCAGCCTTACTTGGTGCCAACAGAACTGAGAACATAAAAAGTGTTCATGGAGTTGATCAAGGAGGGCTTCCTGGAGGAAGAGAGTTTGAGACAAGCTTGAAAGGAGAAGAGGGAAATGACTCCTACAAAACACTAACGTGGAAACAGACAGGTTGGTGTAAAATCTGGAGCAGGGAGGGCCCTGCAAGGCATCCGGGACCCCCCCTTCATGATAGGAACAGGGGCACTGAGTGCCAGCAAAGAGAAGGCACCTGCTCAAGGCCCAGTGAGTTTGACTGAGCTGGAGCTACTGAGGGAGGTGGAAGAAGAAGTCCAGGCAGAGGAAACATGGACAGATACACTCTGGGGGTGCAAAGACTTGACGGAGGAAGTGTCTCAAGGCATGATGGGTCCTTGGTCTACCAGCAGAGTAGAGAGCATGCTGTGGGCGATGGGATACAAGCTGGAGAAGGAAGGTCAGAGCTGGGGCACAAAGGGCTCGGGTTGCAGGAACCTTGCAGGAGAAACGAGAAACGACAGTAGGACACTCAATGGCATGTTGGAGCTCAACCGCGGACAAGTTCCATCCTGAGGGTGGGGGTGGAGGGAGTAGGGTCTGGAAACACCTAGAAACAAGACTGGCTTCACCTTGTGACTGTGAATGGCACTTATGCCTAAAGAGGTCCGAGCTCAAGGCAGGGGTAGTGTGGGCACACTCCCTGCTGCAGGGAAGGGCAGGTGGTTGGACTGGGGAAGAGGGGGTTCCAGCAGTTTCCTGGTGTATCAGGTGCTTCATTTTTATGTTAATTCATTTTTATTCACCTCCAGAACTGAACTGAGGGTACAGGTATAACTCACTTTCGGAGGCTTGCAAAACTCACCGGTACTGTGGAAGCCTAGGAAGGGGAGGGGAGGGAGGCTAACCACCCCCCCCCCCAGCTACCCCCAGCGCTCACACCCTCTGGGCTTATCACGGGGCATCTGCGAGATCCAGATAACTAAACTCACTTCGAAGCCATTACTGTAATTTATGCAATCGGCTTATCTTTCCCTGACCAGATGGGAGTTCCTTGGGAGAGAGCACTGTTTACTTATTTCCAAATCTTCAGTGTTTCACAGACCTGCTAGAGCCTAGGAGATTTTTTTTTTAATTAAAAGTTTTTATTTATTTATTTGACAGACAGAGATTACAAGTAGGCAGAGAGGCAGGCAGAGAGAGAGGGGGAAGCAGGCTCCCCGCGGAGCAGAGAGCCCGATGTGGGGCTCGATCCCAGGACCCTGAGATCATGACCTGAGCCGAAGGCAGAGGCTTTAACCCACTGAGCCACCCAGGCGCCCCATTGTCTTATTGTGAAGTGACTTCACGGGGAGAGTGGCCCAGCCTCCCGAATCCAGGCGGGAAGGGGGTTCACACACCAGCACCACCGTGTGCCACGTTTTCCTCAGCTGCTCTGAGCTTCCCTGCTTCTCACCTGTGGGCCGTCCCGTGCTGCCCTGCCCGGCAAAGTAGAGGCCCAAGGAGTACGGTCACCAGGTATAGGTCCGGCCGACCCAAGATGGCGCCGTCCTCTGCCAGCTGGTGAGACTTAGCAGAGCTGGAGCGTGTCTCCCAGGCCTCTGCTTGAGCACCTCTAGGGACAGAGCACTCACCAGCTCAGAAAGCAGCAGACCCACTCTGAGTGACACCTTGACCCAGTGCTTTGATTGTGAACTCTCTTCCACAATGACTTCCGCAGCTACATTTAAATCCCAAAACGCTGGGTTGAGGTCATTTTCTAAAAGTCTTGCAAAATCTTTTAGGTAGAATGTGCTTAATATATTCTTTCGAATGATCAAGAGCTTATCAAGGGTCAAGTAAGAGAGCAAAGAAAAAGTGCCCAGTTTTAATGCCAGGACTGCGATCCCTAGGGGATCCCTTCCTGCTCTCAGAGAAGGGCGTGGGCATGGGTAAGGGTATCATGCTTCCACCTCATGTGCATGAGGTGCCTGACCCCTTGCAGGCACTTGCTCGTGAATCCTTGAAATCCTGCAAAAAAGGGTGTTGCTGCTATATCTCTGCTTTACAGAGAAGAAAACTGAGGCCCAGAGAGGTTGAGTAACATGCCCAAGGTGACCCAGCTTGCAAGGAGCCGAGGTGGGATTTGAATCCGTGTCCACGTACTTTGGAGCTCTGGCTGTGCAAGAGTCCTCCTCAAGAACCCAGGACCCAGCTGACCCCTCCTCCAGGGAAAACGTGGGTGGCATTAAAAGGTTTTGTTGTCTCTGAAATGTTAACGGAAAAAAGAAAAAAAGAAAAAAAAAGAACTCGGTAAATTTTTAAAAGACAACTCCCTTTCCCCCAAGTAACTGAGATCTCATGAGAGGAAGCCAAGACCACATCCTAACTGACTCTGAGACTGTGAGCTCCCCCAAGTAGGGTCTAAGTCAGGGTCAAGTTTGTATCCCGGGTACTGGAAACAGTCTGGCACGAAGTCAGGAGCCCTCAGATGAATAATGAATGAGGGAAGGAGGGGGGAGGAGTCAGGAAGATGAGGATGGAGCTGGAAGCTCCAAGCAGGGAGGAGTGCTGACTGCAGCCAGCCCAGAGGGCAGAGCCACACCCCTGCCTGCCCCTACAGCCACGGCCCCCCATGTCTGTGTTGGCGTCACCAGAAAACCCATGAGGGCAAGAGACAGGATGACACTTGTATTCACAAGGGCCAGAGGCTTGGGGAGTCTGCAAAATCTCCCTTAGGGAGGAGGCTGGGTCTGATGGCTGCTCCCCAGGTTTAAGAGCCCCCCATGAAGAGGAAGGAGGGGAGGGGCAGGAAGAGGGGGTGGTAGAGGGGAAAGGGGAGAGAGAGGTACAAAGGAGGCGGGGGGAGGAGAAATGGCTGATGGGCAGGGAAGCTGCCCTCCGCCCAGTCCTTCTGCCCCTGGGAGGGCAGCATCAGAAAGGACAGCAGCCAGAGCGCTAGAGCAGGACACAGGCCCCGGGGTCCTACGCTGCCCCTTCGGTTGGTGGATGGTGGGAGGTCCAGAGGGTCCAGAGGAGGGACTGAGGGAGGGCAGGGAGCGTGTGGTGGGGTCAGGGGACAGTGGCTATCAGCTAACCCTCTGGTGCCTGTGGTCACCTATGCCTGTAGGTGATGGGGGGTGGAGGCCAAGCTGCTGCCTGCAGTCCCCAGGATCCCAGAAGTAGATCTCCGTGTAGACAAGACAAGAGAGGTGAAGCGCCTGCGCTAGCCGCCCACATCTGCCTAGGAGGCAGGTGGTGTAGCACAGAGCATGTGGCCGCACAGGTGCGCAGACCTGGGTTCAAATTCCGACCAGCCCGCTTAGCTCAGTGTGGCTAGGCTCACCCCCAAACCCCAGCTGCCTCACCCTGGGAATATGATGGCCACCCCCACCTCACAGCAGCCGCATGAGAGGGGCTCCTCCTCCCTCCTCCTGAAGGGTGCCTTGTCCTTCCCCTCCCCCTCTCACAGCCCTCCTGGGGCCTCTCTGAGCCTTGGAAAACAGAGATCTGTGACTTCCCATCTACAGTAAAACCCAGAGCTTCCCCCCTTCATGGCCCACAAGACCCCACATGAGTGGCTCACAAGCCTGGCTCCACGTTAGGGTCATCTGGGGAGATTTTTCTGGCTGCTGATGCCTGGCCCCACACCAGCAGATCTGGGTGAATGGATCCGAGCCAGACCCGGGCATCAGTGCTTCCTAACCTCACCAGCCTGCCCAGCCTCGATGCCCCAGCCTGCCTCCTCTTTGTGCACGCGCGTGCATGTGTGCGCACGCGCACACACACACACACATATGCACGCCCTTCAGGGCCTTTGCTGGAAGGCTCTGTCCTTGGGGGTCCACATGGCTCCCCGCCACTACTCACTGCTCCCCCTGATCTTATCAGAGAGCCCCCAACCTGGGCCACCACCTCTCTCCCGACTCTGCTTCATTTGGCTTTATCACACCGCTGACCCCTTGATGCGCCATATGTTTATTAGGGTGACATCTCTCTAAGCTCTAGGACACCAGGGACGTGCTGGTTTATTCAGTGTCCCATCCTCAGGGCTCAACACAGTGCCTGGCACCCAATGGCTGCTTGACCGAAATCTGTGTAAAGAAAGTCCCCCTGCGCCCCAGGCCTGAGCTCCTGGAAGGGGAAGGCGGACTCATGCATCTGGGCATCCTGGCGCCCAGCACAGGACCAGTTAGTCTGGGGCCAGTTCATGGTGCTGGTGGTTTGCTCTGGAAACAGAAGGTCCGGTGGAATGCCATGGAGCGTCAAGACCAGAAGGAGGGGTGGAAGAAGATGGAGGTGGGAAGATGGGCCACAAGGCGCTAAGCGGCTTCAGGGAAGAAAAGGAGGAGGAGATCTGGCCAAAGTGTTGACCCCTTAGCTGGCCTGGGTAGCCGGCAGGTGAAGGCAGTGGTGGCCTGTGGGACAACAGCCCCGACCACTGGACCATGCAGTAGGGGCAGGATGACAGGGAGCCCACAGGAAGGGAAGGGTAGGGCAGGGGAGAGCCAGCCCCAGGCCCCACCCCGACCCCTGCAGCCTATCCATGAGGATCTTTTGTCAGGCAGCTATGGGGCTATTGCAAACCACCAATGTCCCCAGCCAAGGCCAAGGCCAAGTGGGTGTGGTGAAGGGAGAGGCCAGTCGGGACCATGGGCATCCCTGACCAACCCCAGGAGGAGATGGCACCAGGGGGGCCAGCAGGAGATAGGAAGGACTCCCCAAGGCGTGCTTTTGCCCAGGGCTCCAGCAAAATGGGCAGGCTCCTGCCTGTGAGAGCCATAAGGCATAAGGACATGATGGTGGCGGTGCCCAGGGAACATGGGGCTCCAGGACCTGGGCCACGTTGTTTAGTCTGGTCACCAGAACCCTGGGGCCAACCCTTGAAGCCTGTCTGCCCCTACACCTCATAACCAGAGTCACTGGGCCCTCCAGCCTCCTCCTGAACTACCACTTCTCAGCTGAAAGCTTTTGAGCACTAACTATATACAAGGCCTGGGTGCCCCAGGCTTTTCTAGAGCAGCTCAGAGACCTCCAACACCCCCCTAGCCAGGTGAGCCTCCACACCTGTTCTTAAAGGGGCAGGCACCTCGGTGAACCGGCAGCCGTCACTGCTTGCAACACCGTGGGGACCCAGTGGCGATCTCTCGATCTCTCCATCTTCTCTCCATCTCGCTCGTGGAGCTCCCCACAAAGCAGCCTCTGCCCCCAGCTCCTTCCTTGTGTGGCTTCCCTGGCTCTCAGGGCCCGGTTCTCCACTCCCCCTGTCTCAGCTCCTTCCCCTCCTGCAAGACCAGGGCTGGCAGGGCAAACAGACCTGGGATTCTTGTTTGCTAGAGGACTCTGGGGAGGTCATTCACACTCACTGTCCTCACCTGCAGTGGGTAGAGAAGTGGGCTGTTGTGAGGGGTCAGTGAGATGATCCAGCAGCATGCCGGGCACGTAGTAGGGAGCCTCGCAGACCTCAGGTCTGTCCTGTCTCCTTCCAAACTCTGCTTAAAAG
Organism: Mellivora capensis; assembly: GCA_004024625.1. Classification (NCBI taxonomy): domain Eukaryota; kingdom Metazoa; phylum Chordata; class Mammalia; order Carnivora; family Mustelidae; genus Mellivora; species Mellivora capensis. Next base: position 33,619 of record PISX010006594.1, on the reverse strand, counting down.
GCCTGACTCCAGTTCCCACCACTGCATTTCCCATCAAGCACTAACTGTCCTACCATTTGGTGACCAGCTGCCTAAAACAGGTGAGGAGGTCTGGGCTGGCAGTGGTCGGGCTGGGCCGAGCACCGAGCCCCCGTCTGCCCCTTAGGCTCATGACCTTGGAAGACATCACCCAACCTCCGCATTAGCTTCCTTCCCTGAAAGCAGCCAACCCCATGCATGTCTTCAAATTAGAAAGTCCTTATGGCCAGCCAGGAGGCTGCTGGACACGTAGGGTCAGGAAGAATCGTTTGGGGCCTGGCGTTCGCACAGTGCTCTTGGAAAAACACACCTGGACACTGAACTGGGAAGCAGAGCAAGACATGGAGAGCTCTGGGAGAGAGCAAGGAGGCCGTGTGCCCCCAAGGTAAGAGGCAGTCTGGGCAACAGAAGGTGGAGTCCAAGTTTGTAGAAATAACTGGATTGGATTAGGGACATGTGCACCCTGGTTCTGGGCCCTGGCCTTGGCCACCCCCCACGCTCCTCCCCCCTTAAACCTCCCCAAACCTCCCCTTCTTCCCTCCCAAGAAGTCAGGGAGCTGTTTGGTTGGGGGAGCAAGAGGGCAGGTACAGCAGCCGGGCCCCCAAGCCCCTCCCCAGGGACTCCCTCTTGCTCTCCTGGCTGGCCCCACCCCTCAGACCCTGTCCCTGGTCCCTGGGTGAAGGCCTCCTCCCCACAACACTCAGAGAACTTCTGGTTCTGGAGGCAGCAGCTTCCGGAATACAGCAGGAAGGGTGCGGGCACCCCTCCCGGGCCCGGGGTGGGGGTTCACAGATATACACAAACCAAACTCTCTGTTCACTTTATACATTTACACATACAAGCAAGCCCCACCCACACTCATGGGGCCTGGAGAAGGGTCTTCCGTCCTCCATCTTTGGCATCAACCTGTCAAAATCAGCTTTTCTGTACAACATGAATTAAATATATTATCTGTCTTTGTGCTGAGTCACGGGACATTCACAGTACAGTGGGGGGAGGAGGGGAAGGACTCGTGTGGAGGCCAAGACCCTCCGGGGTTGCTCCTCAGGCTGAGGGGTTGGGCTGGGCAGGGGGCTTGTGGAGAACAGCCGCGCCCGGCCTCCCCTTGGCCTTGCCATTCGAGGTGAGATGCAGGCCAGTGTTGAGGAGACCTTGGGAATACAACAGGCGTGCTCGGAAGGGGTGGTGAAGGGGCCTTCTTTGGGGCTGTGGCCCCTCATGCTCCCAGCTCCCCAGGGTGGGGCTCTCGGGCTCAAAGCCTGTGCGTGCTGTCCCACCTTCCTCTACCTCAGACTGGCATTTACACCCTGCCCTCTGGGGAGGCCGGGGGCATGGGGAGGCTGGTGCCGGGGTGGGCTAGAGCATGGACCGGGCTGTGGGGGCTGGGAAGGTTGGAACAGGGAGGCTGGGCGAGCCCCAAGGAGCTGAGTCTGGTCTGGTACCAGAATGAGGGTGACCCTGCCTATCGGGGTGTCATCCCCTGGACCCTGGACCCTGGCCCAGGGCTGGGTTATCAGGGCCCAGATGTGTTCAGCAGGAGCCACTCTTGGGGAAGGGTGGACAGGTAGGAGTTTGGGTCAGAGATCCAAGGGCAGTGATGCTCTACCCCCTGCCAATTTAAGGCAATCCCATTCAGGCTGGGGGGGCGGGCAGGGGCCAGCTGGTGGGACCAGGCCACCTCTGGACTCAGCAGGGCAGCCAGCAGCATAAGGGGCCTCTGGCCAGGAGAGGGAATGGGGACAGGCTGAGGATGTGGAGAAGGGCTGGGCTGCTCTGGGGACACCTGACCTCCAGGTAGAGGCTGGGCTTTGGCACCCACAACAGCACCCAGGATTCCAGGGTCCCAGACAAGTGCCCTGCGCTTCCTACTCCCAAAGGGAAAGAAAGAGAGCGATGTGTGCCAGGCAGCCCCTGGCGGGACCTATGGTAGGACCCATATTCAGTGCACCCTGCTCAGCCGGGCACCCAGATTCTCCCGTCCGTGTGGGTGCCCAAGCACCTCGGGGTGGGAAAGCGTCAGAGGTCCCTCCCTGCCCCTCATCTCCCAGGAAAGCAGCTGAGGCCCAGCTCCGGGGCCAGCGACAGAGGGGTGGGTGTCGAGGAGAAGGCCACAGGGGAGGCATGTGGGAAGCAGGAAGAGAAAACAGCCGTGGCCAGCAGGGCTGCCAAGAAGTCTTCTGGGCCGGCCATGAGCCCTTGTTCCTCAGTCCTCCCAGGGCCACGAAGGCCCCCTCCTGCCCGCCGTCATGCTCTCGGAGAACTCTCATCTCTCATCCTTGGGGCCGCAGCAGGGTGCGCCCGGCTCAGAAGATGCTCTGCCGCCGGCTCTTCCCTCGGCCTGGAGAACAGAGGGGGGGTGTGCATGTGGCTGCAGAGAGGGGGCTGGGCAGCAGGGTGCCCCGGGGACCAAGGGGAAGGGCAACCTCGGAGGCTGCTCTGACAGAGCCAGCAAAAGCATGCTTCCGGAAGCCAGTCGGTTCTGGGTTCAAATCCCATCCCTGCTACTAACCAGCTGTGTGAAACTGTCCTCACCTCCACATGTCTCACATTCATTGATGATGAAACGGACCATGGAGAGTATCTATTTCAGGGCTTCTGGCTGGCTCTGTCAGTAGAGCCCATGATGTGTGATCTTGGGGTCATGAGTTTGAGCCCCACATCGGGTGTAAAGATTACTTAAAATCACACACACAGATTACCTATTTCAAAGGGTGTTTTAGGATTATACAAAATAATGCTCTTGTCACATCTGAGGCCATCAGCTGTTCTAGAGACAAGGTATGGTTCTCCCAGAATGGAGGTGGGAGAATTCCAGAATGGAATTCTGGAGAATTCTAGAATACAGAGAACCCAGAATGGAGGTGGGTTTGCAGACAGAATGTAGCCCAGAGAGCGTGCACCTTCCTCAGGGCCGGGTTGGGGCTGAAAAGAGACAGGCTCAGGGAGGAAGCCTGGGCAGGAGATAGGGAAACCAGTCCCTTCCCTGCTCTCCCTGGGCCCCCCAAAGGGAGGCCAACATCGTGGGGAGGCCATGCTGATAGCCCACTCTGTTCTTCAAGAAGGAAGAGCAGCCTGTCCTGGTCTCTTCTAATAAGGGGCGGGGGCGGGGGGGGGGGCGTGAGCCCCTACCTGGCTGCTGGAAGGCCAGGCCCCGATAGCCCGGGTCCTTCTGGAGCTGGATCTCCTTCAGGGAGAAGATGGACGCCGCTGTGGGGAGAGAGGAGAAAGGTAGGGAGAGGGCCGAGCCCCTGGGGGGTGCCCCCACACCCACAGAGAGCCCTCTGGCTGGGGAACCCCTTCATTCAGGACTGCCCCAGGAGCACCTAACTGGGTCTTTCAGGGGGCTTCTTAGATCCCTCAGTTTTGCCCTTAGTTACAGTCGGGAACCCAAGGAGGGGAAGTCCTGTGCCCAAGCAGCTTGGCTGCACTGGGGGGCCTCTGGCCTCTTTGCTCCAGCTCTTTCACCCACACCTGCTGCCCCATTTCTTTGGCTCTGGGGTGACCCTGGCCCCTCCCCCCACCTCCCCACGCTCACTGTCTTCAAGCTGGTGCACACGCTCTCCCAGAGACCGGAAGTAGGGGTGGTTCAGGGCTGCCTCTGCTGCCAGGCGACTCTTGGATTCATACTGAAAGGCACAGGGTGGGCTATGGGGTCCTGGCTGAGGGGCTCGGGGGACCCCTCAGTGCAGCAACTCCTACACCGAGTTAGATGGCCAGCATGAGGGGGGCCCGAGTCTAACCCAGGAGCCCGCAGGGTCTGCTGCCAGCCTCCCCCTCCAAGCCAGTCTGAGGCAGTCTCCAGGCTCAGCTCCCAGATCTCCAGCCACCAAGAGAAAACCAGAAATGGGACTTCCAGAGAGTGACCTCCTCTTGGGATGGAAATCCTGAGGCCGAAGCCTCTGTGATCATAACATTAATAACAGTAATACTAACATGCAATACCAACAGCTTCCCTTTACAAGACAGGTCCCACACTAAGTGTGTTCCATAATCTCAGTGTATCCTTGTGACCAGCTTAGGAAATATGAATGATCAATTCCTCTTTGCAATGGAGGAAATGGAAGCTCAGGAAAGTTCTAGGACTTGCCCAAGGCTGCATAGTAAGAGGGTTTGAACTGCGTTTGAGTTCAGAGTGCGCCCCCTCCCACCTCTGTGTGGGAACCAGTGCTGGGGGTGGGGGGCTGGGGGTAAGGGGCTGGGGTGGAATATGGGGGAGGGTGTGCACTGTGAGCTCAGAGTGGGCTCAGAGACGTCCCGGTGGGGTCTCGGGCCTTCGGGCTGCCTGTCCCTGGGCCCCGCCGGGGCACACTCACCAGGAGGAGGCTGGTCAGAAGGTGGATGCCATCACTGTCCAACCTGCAGGAGGAAGGAACTGGCACAGGCCTGGCCTGGTTGGGGGACTGGGGGGCTGGGGGCCCCCGTGGCCACCTCCAGGAGGGACAGCCCAGGCCAAGACCAGGAGATAAGGTGTGGGGCAGCAGGGCTACCTGGGAGCGTGGCTGATGAGTGGCTGCGGGAGGTACCGCGGGAAGTTGTAGGCTCTGAACTCCGACAGGGCCATCACGCCGGGCCACGTCTCTTCCGTAGGGGTCCCTGGGGAGATGAGAAGGCGTGGGAAGGGCACAGTGAGGGGCCAGGGCCACGGGCGACTGGGAAGGGTGCAATGAGGGAGGTGGGGCAGACAATGGCGGAGGCCACAGGGGTCGCTGCCCCGTGGAGAGCGAGTGGGAGCCCCTCTTCCCAGCCCCTAAGAGAGCCTGGGCTGGACGGAGTTCTGGCGCCCCCTGGTGGCGAGAGGGTGGGAGCGGCCGGAGACTGACCGAGGAGTCGGAAGATGAGGTGCAGCTCCTCCTTGACCGTGGAGCCGGGGAAGAGGGGCCTCCCCGTGGCCATCTCGTAGTGGATGCAGCCCACGCCCCTGCGGGGAGCAATGGGCAGGGGCGGCGTCAGGCTGGGCCTCTTCGCACACGCCCTTCCTGGGGCTGTTCCACCAGGGCACCAAGGACGCCCTGCCATCCTGCCATCGTGGCTCCAAGGGTCCTGGCTCTGGGGTGGACGGCCCAGGACAGCGGAGGCTAGCACAGCCGCATCCGCCACTGGGGCCTCTCTCTGGGGCTCCTCTGGGCTCTAGGGCGCTTTAACCTCTCGCCTCACCCCATAGAGTTTGGGTCTGCACCCATGTAGCAGTTTCTCAAGCAGCGCTATCTCAGACTCTGTCCCACGGAAGAGGCGAGTCCGCAGATCCACTCTCTTGGGGACCCCGGGGCACAGAACACAGTGGCATTAATCAGAAACCTGGGTTTCAGCTTTAAAATTGGGCTGATTTTTTTTCCCCATTCTACACCAAATCATATGCATGTTAATTTTAACACACACACACACACAAATAATAGATCCCTTCCAAATTTGTCAGTAGAACTGATGCTTGGGGAAGATTCGTCGTATTGACTGTGGCAGCCCTCCCGCACCCTCTGGGAACCTCCCAGGGATCCCTGGGGCAGTATTTCAGAAGCAGAGCCTGGGACGGTCTACTTAGAGCCAGGGGAACGGAGTCCAGACATTTCTTTCCCATCCGGTGACTTCAGGAGGTCACATGGCTTCTAGTCAAAGGAGGTTAGGCAGTTCTTGGCAGAGGGCCTAGAGGCAGCAAAAGGGAATGTGGAGGTGTGGGAGCCCCCCCTGGCCCTGGTCCCATCGCGCTCACTCACCACATATCAATGGGGGTGGAGTACTCGGTAGACCCCAGCAGCACATCAGGGGGCCTGTACCACAGGGTCACCACCTCATTGGAGTAGGTCTTCGTGGGCACTGACTTGGCCCGCGCCAGTCCTGGGGACGGACGCGTCACTGAGCGTCTCAGCTCCCTGACCCCACCAGCACCCAGCTCCTGCGAAGACCGGGCGGGCCCCGCCCCCTGGCCCGGACCCGCCCCCTGGCCCCGGCGGGCCCCGCCCTCACCGAAGTCAGCCAGCTTCAGTTCCCCCCTCTCGCTAATGAGCAGGTTCTGCGGTTTCAGGTCGCGGTGCAGGATTTTGCGGCGGTGGCAGTAGGCAAGGCCCCGGAGCAGCTGGAACATGAAAATCTGAGGGAGGAGGGGACGAGAAAGGTGAGCAGTGGAAAGCAGGTGTGTCCTACCTGGGAGAATCTATGTTTCTGCCCCATGGCTGGGGGGTGGTGCGGTGAGATCCCTGGGGAGCTCTGCCGGTTCACCACCGGGGCTGCGCCCCCTCCTGGGCTCCATGCATCCCAGGGAGTCCCATCCACAAGGGAGGGCCCCAGGTGTGTGGAAGAGGCAGCAGGTTTTGGAGGCCAGAGCACTGTCTGGCCGGGAGCTGAGGGGGGGCCACGCAGGGCCAGGAAGCCCACCGGGGTGGGAAGCCATGCACTTGGTTCTCTCACAATGGCCAGAAGGGGTCTTTCCTCCCTTCAGGCTTCTCCACAAGCCTCCTTTCGCCCATATACCCATCTGACAGATGGAAAACTGATGCTCAGAGTTGGAGAGGGAATTTTGTATCATCGGCTAGATGGTGGCAGAGGGTGTGCGTCTGCACTGGGGGAGGTGGGGCGCTTAGCACAGTTCCTGGTATTCCCTGAATGGCTGTGACTTTGCACGCCCTCATACCTTTGAAGGTCTGAGCAACCTCGCAGCTGGGCCCCTGGTGGTAAGAACCGTTGCCTGTGTTGGGCTTGAGAACAGATGGGGACCAAAATGGGGCGCCCGGGGGCAGGCGGCCCTTACGGAGGCCCTCACCTTGACATTGTGCATGCTCATGAGGTTTCCGCAGTGGTCCAGATACTGCTTCAGGTCACTGTCCTGGAACACAGAGCCTGGCTCAGCCCTGACCTGTCCTGACCTCTGGCCAGAAGCCCCTCCCGGGGCAGGGCCCAAGCTCTGAGCTGCCCTTACAACCCCTGGGCCCACTCCTGCATGGGAGCATCTGAGAACCTGATTCTAGAACAAGGCCTGGGCTGCCCCCCACCCCGCCCCCGTGCCCCACCGCAGAGGGGAGAAGCCGCTGCTAGCTCCAGCCCAACTCACCAGGTACTCAAACACCAGGGTGAGAGACCGCTCCGTGTGGATGAGGTCATGCAGGGTCACAATATTGGCATGCTTTAGGTTCCTCAGGAGAGACACTGTGGGGTGACAGGCCTGCCTGGGTCCCTGTGGCCCCACACACCCCACACCCTCTCTTCCTGGGATCAGCCCTAGGAGACCCCACTCCAGCAATGACCTCCTGCCCCGAGGCTCCCACTGGGGCTCACGTCAATGAGCCCTCCTCCCAGGAGTCCCCAGGAGCTCAGAACCCTAGGTTGCCATACCCTCTCGGATGGCCGTGCAAGGTGCCCCCTCCTCGTGCTCCAGCCGGATCTCCTTCAGGGCCACGAGGTTCTCCGTCAGCTTGCTTCGCCCTTTGAAGACCGTGGCATAGGTTCCCTGGGGACAAGAACCCCCACAGCGCCGGCCACACTCAGGGCACACGCTCCTCTGTCCAGCGCCCCCCTCTTTGTGTGTCTGCGTGGGCTGTGCCCTTCCCCCTTCTCCTTTCACTGAAATTCCATGTTTGCTCCAAGGCCCATCTCTCTCTGACTCCGTCCCTCCCTCCTCCCTGTTCTGAATGAACGGTCCTTCCCCTGAGCCCCCAGCAGGTGAGGCACCCTTCTGTTAGAACGCCAGTTTTGTTCTTCTTTGTGTTGATGTTTACAGGTAGGTCTCCTCTCTGGGTTCCTGGAGGGAGACGGCTGTGTCTTCCTCCTGTCTGTAAACCTCTGGCCGCCCCGAGGCCCTGCCACAAAGCGGGGCGCAGTGGTAACAGAGACAGCTGACGGCCCACAGGGCGGACCCTGTGCCAGGCACGGTGTACCTGTGCATGCAAGCTTATTATAGTAACCGAGCCTGCCCTCACGACAGCCCTAGGACACACAGCCGTTGCATCTCCATTTGACAGAGCAAAAAAAAAAAAAAAGGCACAGAGAGGTCACATAACTGGCCCAAGGCCACAGAGCTAGTAAATGTCAGAGACAGGATTCGAACCCAGAGAAATACTTGAAGGAAAAACAGACAAACTGGATTATGCCCAGAGCCCACAGGCCCCATGCCATCCTCATGCCCTCCTCCAGGACCTGGGTCCCCCTCAATGCCTGCAAAAGGCTGGGCCAGATTGGATGGCCAAGATGGTATGCTTCCACGGGGCAGGGGCAATGCGAAGGCAGGACAGGGCGGGCACAGGAGAGCCTGGCCCTGCCCCTCACCGCCCTGCCCAACCTCTTACCTCCCCCAGTTTGTCCAGTTTCACATACGTTTCCAGTTTTCCAAAGCCGATATCTGACTGAGAGGGAAAGACACAGGGTCCTGTGAGCGTGAAGGCCACACAGCCTGACGTGCATGATACCCCCCAGCCAGCCTCCAGGAGGGAAGGGAATGAGACCCCCATCAGGGAGAGGTAACAACAGAGCCTAGCAGGGATGAGGGCAGCCACAAGTCCTGCCTCTTGGTCTCTCCCCTCTGTCCCCGTGATAAAGGAAGGAACCCTTGGAAGTATGAGTTTCTTCCTCCCCTGGCAGTGGAGGGGGCGGAGTCAGGGCCCAGGCACCTGGGATTGCCACGCACCTTCAAAAACCTATCTGTCTCCGCTGTGCTCAGACTACCAGAGCCTCGTGGGCAGAAACTGTGCCTTGTTCCCCACTGTACCTCAAGTGGCCAGTTCAGAACCCGCCTCCCCAGCAGTCTCTCTCATCAGCATACTTCCTCTAGCTCAGTGGTACCCGAACCTTAACAACGGAGTTTCCTGGGCCCCACCACCCGGAGTCTGACTCTGGAGGATATGGACTGGGGGGCCAGAGTCCACGTTTTGCAAGGGGCTCCCAAGGAACTATGATAAGCAGCCATGACCGGAAAGCACATGCCAACTGGTCTAGGGGTCTCTCCGCAGTGGAAACCGTGGGGGCCCAGAGAGGGCTTGGAGCTCTGTTTGTTCCAGCCTGGTGGGACTCACCTAGGGGAATGCACGTCGCTGACCAAGAACTACAAGCTTGCGAATCCGCTGAGGCCAGCAGGTGGCGCCAGAGGCCCACAAACTGCTGCAGGCCTCCAAGGGGCCAGGCAAACCCCAAGTGTCCAAGCTGGGGAGACGAGGGTCTCCCCTGGTGACCTCTGACCCTCTTGGGACTCACCAAGGATGCTCGGCGGGACATGCGGCTGAGGGGTTTGGGCAGGTCCGGACTCTCTAGTTGTAGCTTCTGCAGAAATTCCTGCGGCAGGCGGATGTCCATGGGCAGAGACAGCCTCTTACTGATGTCCTGCAGTGGCCGGGATAAGAAGGAGACACCTGTGTTTGCTCCAGATTACCTCGTGCTGTGGGACCCTCACTCATCACCCAGGGCCTGGCTTTCCCTGTAGAGCAACCCCAGCAGGGCCAAACCACGGGCTGTGACCCCAGGCTCAAAGGTGCTTCAAAGATGCGCTGAGAGGGACGCCTGGGTGGCTCAGTGGGTTAAAGCCTCTGCCTTCGGCTCGGGTCATGATCCCAGGGTCCTGGGATCGAGCCCCGCATCGGGCTCTCTGCCGGCGGGGAGCCTGCTTCCTCCTCTCTCTCTGCCTGCTTCTCTGCCTACTTGTGATCTGTCAAGTAAATAAATAGAATCTTAAAAAAAAAAAAATGCTCTCAGAGACGTATGTGAACACGCAGGAGTTGCTGTGTGACGTCAGGAGGTCCCTTCCCCTCTCTGGGCTGCAGTATAATCATCTAAAGAATGAGATTCCAATGGACGGAAGCCTATTTTTCTCATACGTGGGTCCATGCCTACGAGTCATAAGAACAGAAGTCAAGTTGTCTAGCTTCACTATGTACCAGGATTGTTCTAGGCACTTGGTATATATTAACTTGCTTAATCTTCCCGATGACCATTTTAACATAAAGACACTGGTATGCAGAGGTTGAGACCCTTGCTCAAGGTCACAGAGATGACCAGCAGCAGAGCTGGGTTGTGAACCCATGAAGTCGGGGTCCCAGGCGGCCACCCTCCTTGGGCACACACTGTCAGCGGGACCCTAGGGGAGAGCCCATTGTCCCTCACCTCCATGGAGAAGCGGCGCTGGTTTTGCCGCCGGTACTGCATGCTGGGGGACAGCTGCCCAGGGTCCTCCCCACTGTCCGTTGGGGAGAAGGTGCTGGACTCCGGCTGGGGATCTCTGCCAAGAGGCCCGAGCTGCAGGTCTGAGAGGGGGAGGCGTCAGCTGCCCACCCTGCCCCTCGGCCCTAGGGCGGGGGGGTGGGGGGAAGGGAGACTGCCTCCCACCTCTGTCCTCCCCCAGCCATGTGGGCCAGGTCAGGGAGGGCCAGGGCAGGGCGCGGTGGGGGGGGGGGGCGGACCCCTCACCCTCATTGCGCCGGTTGTGGAGCTGGTTGAACTGCTCTGTGAACTCAGCCAAGGACTCCTCGATGGTCTCGGTGCGCGGCACGGACAGGGAGAGGCGGCGCTTGAAGTTCTTCATCTTGTTCATGGTCAGCGGGGCCCAGGCGGTGGGGCCTGAGACCGGGGGGAGGGAGGGGGCAGAGTGGGTGAGAACGAGGCACGAGGCTGGGCTGACAGCAGATGTGAATTCTGGGTCTGGGTCTCCGCTGGCCCATCGAGCTCCGGGACCTGCACTCCGGAGGGCCTTCTTCACCGAGATCCCAGGACCTAGCCTTCCTCCCCGTGAATCCCACTCCCCACCACTCCCCCCAACTCCCAACCCCGGGCCTGGGGAGGCGGTCACACTATGCACTCTTCAGTGCCAGCAAGATCCTGGGGGCCTCACCACCACCAGACCTTTGAGCTGCTGGAGGTCTAGAGCATTCTCCAAGAGGCCTGGCGTGGCAGGGAGGGAACCAGAGCTCAGGCCAACAGCTCTTCACCAACTTGTGTGTAAGAGCTTGAGTATGTCAACAACCAGTAAGTCTTCCAGACGCCCAGCAGCTGAACCCCAGCTCGGCCCGCGGCCTTGTCACAGAGTCCGGTCCAAACCCCACTTCATCGTCGCACTGACACCTGGAGGTCCCTCTCTGGCTTGTCCTAGGCCTCTGGGAGGCAAAAAGGAGAAGGGACAAGGGAGGGGACGTGTGCCTCTGAGCTGGCCCAGTGCCGTCTCTCCAACTGAAATGTGGGAGGTCAGGAGCAGCTGAAGGTCTCAGGGCAAACACAGAAGCTTGCCGGAAAAAGAAGGCCCCAGGGACAGGAGGCTGAGCCCCTCTCACGCCAGAGCCCTGAGGGGGCAGGGTGTCCATGCCACAGAGAACATAGTGGGGGGAAGGGTGGGCTGCTCTGTTCCCCTCAAGGCCCCTTCCTGAGCCAGAAAGTGTTCCCTCCCGGGGCTCCCCAGCCCTCATGTTCTGTGAGTGAAGGGATACTCTGCTGTCCACTCAGACTGCCTCTTCCTGCACACCCCTCCTTCCATATCTTGCTCTGAAAACCCACCCGCCTCTCCAGTCACCACCCCACCCCCGCCACTCCCCTCCATGATGTCCTAAGTTCTCGGTGCAGCTGCCCCTGGTCCTGCTCGGCCCACACCTCCCTGGTGAGCAGAGGACCAAGAGGCGTCCCAGGCGCCCCACCGACACCGGCCAAGAAGGCATCCAGAGCCGGTCCTGTGATGGGAGGGGAGCCACCCCGCACCCCCTCCCAGCTTTTACCTGAGCAGCCGGGCAGAGCCCTTTCCCAATCACTAGTTGGTAACCTGAGGCCAAAGACCCCTTCTGAGTTCTCCTGGTTGTGGGTCATAACCTGTTCGCTTTGCTTCACGGTCATCCTCCTGTCCTCAGCCAGCCCGGAGAGAGCTCTTCCCTGGACCAGCAGGCTCCTGGCTGCCCCCACACTCCTGGGGCAGCTAACTGCAGCAGCTCTGAGCCCAGAGATGAAGGGGGGTGGCAACCAGGCCCTCCTCCCTCAGGCTGACACTGGCAGAGCCCATCTCTGTCCCTGGGCCCCAGAGTCTCCCTAGGTTCAGTTCAGAAGGGTGAGGACCGAGCAGCTACTCGTGCTGGGTCACATGGAGAGTGAGTGTGGTCCCTGTTCTCCAGGAACTCAGGGGCTCCTGATGCCTCTTCTGAGAAGGCATCCAAAGCTCTTCTTCCAGCTTCCTTGGCAAAGTCCAACACCTCGGACTTTCCTGAGTCCCCGTCCCTAAGCTCATTCCTGCCCGCCAGCCTCGGCCACTCCTTCCTGGCCCCCTGCACTCACAGGCCCGCCGTCTGCAGAACACACAGACCAATGTGATGCTCCCAGCTGGTACTCACCCTGCCTTACCCTGCAGTGTGCAGCCGGCGGGGGGCCAGAGCGTGTGCCCTAACAGGAGCTTCGTGACAGCGGCCGCACATGGGTTCCAGGGACAGGGGGACCTAGATGTGCCCTACCTGTCGCCGGACATTTCCCAGCAGGACAGGAGAGTGGAGATGTCCCCACTGAACAGGCCAGTTGTCTATAGAGTTGTTGAACCTCAGTAGCACCAGGGAGGATTAAAAATTCAGATTCCTGGGTCTCTCTCTGAGTCTGGAACTGAAGACGGTGACTACGAAAATGAATTTTTTTAAAAAGCATCCCCAGGGGCACCTGGGGGGCTCAGTCAGTTAAACATCTGTCTTCAGCTCAGGTCATGATCCCAGGGTGTTGGCATTGAGTCCCCCGTCAGGCTTCCTGCTAAGCAAGGAGCCCGCTCCTCCCTCTGCCTGCCGCTCCTGCCCATTTGTCCCCCCCACGCTCTCTGACAAATAGATAAATAAAATCTTTAAAAAAAAAAAAAAAAGCATTCTTAGTGATCTGGACATGGAGCCTTGGTGAGAAGCATCTGAGGTCTGGGTAAGGGATGGTAATTCACCCAGGATTCCAAATTGCCCTACTGTGCTGAGACAGGGTATCCTCCGAGCTGGAGAAGAGAAGGAGGGCAGACGGCAGGCTGAGTGGAGCAGCAGAGCCCCCCATCCCTTTCCCAACACCCCACCACCCAGAAGGGAAAGAAATGTCTGCCCTGCAGACTGATGTCCCAGCTCGGTCATGGTTAGCCTAGGGCGATGTGGGGAGCCAGGCACTTGGCCCCTTCAGGTCTGGGCTCTGCCAAGAGGGACTAGCCACGCCCCCTTTTAAAAACAGGGCTCCCCCATAAAGCCGTCCTGCCGTCTGGGATTTATGGGATGGAATGTTGGGTTTGTGTTCAGGAATCCACCAGTAGCTGCCACAAATCTTATACCCTTGCTCTTGCCTGTGGGGGTGGGGGGCTCATCAGAAGCCTTCTAGGAGGGAGACCCCTGATTTCTGCAAAACAAAGGAGAGCCAGCCCTGAGTGGCACCTGCTCCTGCTGTCCCCTCAGCAAGGGGCCACCAGCTGGGGCCTGGGGCGGGATGGAGGTGGGTTGGGGAGCTAGAAGGAGGACGAAGCTGAGACGGCATCTCAAGCAGGAACGCACCCAGCGATACAGAGGGATGGAGACCAGCTGTCCTCCACCCACTGAAGAGAGACCCAGAGGAAGCGGTTTTCCCTGGAGCAGGGCAGGGATGGAGGTCAGATGTAAGGATGGACTTACTGATGGCGACAGCAAGGCAGGCGGCAGGGGAGTTGACCACAGCAGAGCGTGGACGCCTCGCTCTGCTGGGGACAATCGGGGCATTGAACCCGGCAGGGTCTTGGGTGTGACAGGGCAGACTGAGTCGTGAATGCTGTCTGTTGTCCCCTCGCTCAAGACATAAGATGCCTCTGTCACTTTTCCCTGAAGAGAATCAGCTCTTCAATTTTGGGGGGTCAAGGGGGAAGGGAGACAGGAAAAAGGCTTGTCACCTTGTTGCTGTCTGCCCCTCACCCCCATCTGGGGACAGAAGGGCTCAGTGTGACCCAGCCTGAGGCCAGCCCCAGGCCGGGCACAGTGTGGCCTTTGTCCCCAGGCCAGGGAGCCATCTGGGGCTGTCCTCGTGCAACTGGTGCCAGGGGAAGAGGGAGCTAGGCATCCAGGGATGCTGGCCTGGCTGGGCTGGCCCGGGAGGTGTTGGAGGAGAAGAGGCCCCCTCGGGAACCATGGGCATAGACCTCCCCCCTCCCCACAAGCAGACCCTGAAACCAGCCCTTCCCTCCTGCCCGCCTGCCAGGTAAGCCTGGAGTTCCCAGCTTACCTCCTGTCATTTCCTCCGGGGCACACACAAACCAGCCCAGAACTTCCTGCTGGTGCCAGACCAGGGGGTGGCCCAGGAGAGGGAGGAGCCCGGAGGGAACTGACACTTGCCCAGAGGCCACCATGTGCCCGGTGAGAAAGGGCTGAACCGCAGCAGGAGAAGCACTTACAGACCCACCGTTCCTTCCCCGTGCTGCCCCGGGGAGGACACTGAGGCTCCCAGATGAGACCCGACTTGCTCAAAACCATAAGGCATTTCCTGCTTGTTAGTAAGGGCCCAAGCTCCGTGACCACGTTGCTCCCTGCTTCTCCTAACGGGAGCCCTCCCCACCCTGCCCTTCCCTGGGGCTTAGGCTATAAGAGCTGTTTCCTGTTCCAGGTCTTCTCTACCCCCACCCCGAATAAAAAGTCAAATTCACGTTCTGGTGCCACTCTCTGCAGGGCTGGAGGGTGGTACTTAGGGTATATAATGTCTCCGAGCTTTGGCGCCAGTCCCTCAGTTGGCAAGTATCTATTAACAGAATCACATGCCAGGCACTGTTGTAAACCCTGAGAATCCTCGTATGAAAGAATCCGACATAATTTCTGCCCTCATGGCACTTCCATTTGAATGGTGGGGAGCAGCATAGACAAGAAAATAAATACATAACCTGCACAGGAATTTAGATGGTGACAGGTGCAAAAGAAAGGAGCAGAGAAAGATGGGAGTGGGGAGGGTGGGGTGTTGCCATTTGAAACAGGGTGGTCGGGAAGTTCTCCCTGGGAAAGTGACATCTCAGGAAGAATTCCAGGAAGGTGTAAGCAAGGGAGCTAGTCATATGGAATCTAGGGGAAGCAGATCAGTGCAGGAACAGGAGGTGCAAAGGTCCTGAGGCAGAAGTGAGCTTGGTATGCTCTAGGAACAGCAGTGTGGCTGCAGAGGAGGCCATAGGGGAGCGCAGAGCAGACTGTGTGGGTCCCCGCAGGAAACAGGAGGGTTTCAGCAGCTTCGGGATGTGGTCCCACTTAGATTTCAACAGGCTCCCTCTGGCTACTGTGTTGAGAACAGATTGTGTGGGCAAGGAAGGAAGCAGGGAGCCTATCAGGAGGCTACTGGAGAGATCCAGGTGACAGAAGGTGGTGGCTGAGAGCAGTGTGGGAACAGTGGAAGCGTCTGGCATCTGGTTAAATTTTGCAGGTAGAGCCCAAGGGATTTGCAGAAGGGGGTGTCAGAGAGGAGTCGAGCAAGACCCTGAGGGGCTCTGGCTGGAGCACCTGGGAGGATGGAGTGGCCACCGCTGGACACGGGGAATGCTGGAGCGCAGGTTCGGGAGGCAAGACCAGAAACTGGGTTTGGGGCCAGTGTTTCATGTCCAGCAGACATCTGAGTGCAGACGCCGGGTGAGCTAACATGACACAGCCCTAGCACAAGGAGGACACCAGGAGACGGTGCACTTCCCTCCTCCTCTCGCAAGCTCCAGCTCAGACGCAAAGATGTGCCGGAAAGGAGGCCCCCGATAACACAGGGGACGTGTCCCTCACAGACCTCCTTACAGCCTATGAAGTGCTGTGGGGCCCCCCGATGGAAAAGGGCAGGAAGCCGGGCAGTCCCAAGGCACCCGACTAAGAGGGAAAGACCAGGCAGGCAGGGTCTCCCCCAACCCTGACTTAGGCTGACAGGGCGGAGGACCCCAGCCTCCCAGCCGACCGCTCTCAGCCCCGGTCCTTGCAAGGGAGAAAGCTCCCCAGAGCAGGCCGGGCCAGCTCCCAGGCCCAGTGTCCAGGGAGGGCGGACACAGCTGGCTGCCCCCGGGACAGCCTCTGCCAGGTCCCAGCCCTACCTGCCCCAGGCCCGGGCCACCTGCCAGGCCCTGCCAGCGAGACTACGGAGGCAGAGAAGGAGGCTGGCAGAGCCTCCAGGGAAGCTGGGCAGCCTCTGCCTCCTGGAAGGAGGTGTGGAGGGCATACTGGTACGGAGGGCAGCAGCCGGCTTCCTCCCGTAACCTCCAGGGAGCCAGGCTCTGAGATGCCTCTCTCAAGCAAACCCCTCTGAGAAGCCCTTGCCCTCCTCCCTGAACGAGGCCCCAATTCACAGGCTGCACCCAAGGTCCTTCAATCCAGCCTCCTGCCTCCAAAGGCTTTGGTCTCCCGCTTCCCACAACACAAGCTCTGCTCCAGCGCCGGTACCCCGCCCACATTTAGGCCAACTCGGGCCGGGAGTCTGGCAAGGCTTCCCTGACCCCCAGGGCCACCGGGCGGCCGGGAGATCGCATCCTCTCCCGGGCTCCGGCGAGGACTTTTCCAGTGCCTCTGTCCCCGGGGCCACTCCGCTCCGTCGGCCTGGTGCTGCTGACAGACATCACACAGGCCCACGGTGCGCACCTTCTGGGCTCCAGGAACAAGTCAGGTGCTTCTCCAAGTTCCCCTGTCTCAGTCTCTGAGGGCCCAGGGGGCAGGGCCTGAGGCTCTAACTCACAACTGCCCACTCTTCGGAGCCCAGAGGGGCTGAGCCTTGGTCTCAAAGGCTGATCACTGGCCAGGACACCCTCTGCCACCCTCTCCCTGCCCCCCGCCCCCTTCACCTCGGTCGCTCTGCCACATTGGACCTTTGGGTGGGTTTCAAAAGAACAAGAGGCCACGGCTGACCGAGCTTGCAGACGTCATGAGCTGGGACTTCAGAGACACTCCCTGCTCCCAGGGAGAACGGAGCCTTGGGGAGCCCTGTAAGAAGCATCCCTTCCTTCACCCTCCAGCTGGGCTGGCCCTCGGGGCCTCGGCTTCCCTGGCCTGCAACAAACCTCAGGGGCGGTCAGCAGCAGCAGCCCTGGGGGGGCCTCATCTCTGACCTCGCCCTGCGCCAGCTTGGCCTGAAGGAGAGGCTGGGAGCCTGGGGCCTCCTGCGAGGCCAGAATCGAGGAGCACAAAGAGGCCTGCAGCCGGCCAGTGAGGAGCAAGTGCTTCCCACTGCCTCTGTCGGGAATGCAGGAAGCAGGGGGGGAAGGCCTCCCAGGAGCGTGCAGCGCCTCCGACCTGCAGGAAGCCAGGAAGCGTGGAAGGAGGGCAAATGTCTGAGGCTCTGGGACGTCCCTGCTCTTCCAGCAAAGGTACCCCTGCGGGGTCCTACCGGATGGAAGCGTCCTAGAGGGAGGGCCACATACTAGCCAGGCCTGCTCTCCAAAATTCTCTGCTGCTTAGAATATGGGAGAAATGTCTGCTTTCCCACTCACCAGCACTGTGACCTGGGAAAACACCCCATGCCTTGGTTTCCCAGTCTACTAAATGGGAAGAATATCTAATCCCCGATGCAACTGCCAAGAGACTCCTGGACTTAACTTTCTTGGTTGCTTTCTGACGATGTCACTCCCCTCTCTAAAATCCTTCAAACTAACACTGCCCTTAGACAAAAGTCCAAACTCCAGGGCCCAGCAGACCGGGCCTCTTGTGTTTTGATCTGTCTCCTTCTCGAGTCTCGGCTCTCACCACTCCCTGGAGGGTCCAGTTTTATGGGGTGTGCTTGTTGTTCCCAGAGTAAACCACGCTCGTGCCCCACAGCTTTGCACATGCTGTTCATTTGGCCCGGGACGCCCTTCCTCATTGTTCCCTTGGTAAGATGACTTCCAAACTCAAGTGTCGCTTCCTCCGCAGAACCACATGTGACCACAATTGGGATGCTTCCTCCTTGTCACTCCTAGACCAGCTTGTGTACATTTGTCACTCGACTGTGACGCCCTCCAGGACGAGAGCGGGGCTTCGGTGAGCTGTTTGCCCAGTGCCTTACTAGAATGAATGAGGCCACAGGCCACTGAGCCCCAAAGGCTTATTTAAAGCTCTTTCCTCTACATACATATGAGGCCCACTGAGGCCAAAGGCAGTATACGCTGGTTCTCTTCCTCCTTTCATCCGGCCAAGGCCCATGTCTAGGTTTATCTCACAGGGCCAGCTCCATACCTAGTAGGTGGGTCCTGAACACACCTGGGGTGGGCCCAGCCCTGCCCTCTTTGTGGGCAAGCAGAGCAAGGCCCACAGTCCAGCAAACCAGCCCAAGACCCCGGACATCCTTGGTTCTCTGGAACGGCGGGACTGGTGGGCCAGAGACGAGAAACCCAGTCAAGTGCCTGCATCTGCAAGGCTGGAGAAAGGCGACCTCTTCCAAGAGGCCTTCTGTGAGGAGTGTCACTTCTCCCCTGGCCTGAAAGCCCACTGGCCCCAGCCTATGGCATCCTGGACATCCCTAAGCAGAGCGCCTGGCTCGCAGGTATCCCTGTTCATTTGTCCAGCCCACTGGTTTGCCTGCGAGCACGTTAACAGCAAGGACTGGGTCTGACTCATCATTACACCCCCAGGACTGGCACTGAGCGAACCCTCAAATGGCCAGCGAATGAGTGAGTGAAAGCTGCGAGTCCCGAGTTCTAGGGGCTACCTGGAGACCAGAGAGCAGCCAGGAACTGTCAGTTGCCTTCTGGACTCGAAGCCTTAGCTGTGACCTAACCCACCTTCCTGGGCCGCTCTTGGCTCTGATGGTGGTGGGGGTGGGAGTGAAGGGACACCACTGAGGCACAGGGGAAGCTGCCTGCTGGGCAGCGACCCCCTCAGCGAGGTCTGTGGAGGTCTCCTCTTGGGCAGATGACCCACGGTGAGGGACGGGCTGGGGATCGGGAAAGTCCTAATGCTAGGTTCCCACCAAACACCACTGAGTTGGGGTCTACGGGGCTTGTGGGGAGGGGTTTTGACAGGGCCCTGAGGCCTTCCTCAGGGGTTCCCATCCCTCAAGGGCAGATTCCTAGGGCCTCACAGGTCAGGTTCACTACCCGGGACAGACCTTGGCCTTGACCCCTACAGTTGACTCCTCCTGACCCCCTGCCTGTCCACTTCTGGCCCCACGTCAGCCCTGCTGATACTCACTCTGTTGCTCCCTTTGGCTTCCTAAGCCTCAAGGAACAGAGGCCCATGTATCATCTTCTGGTTTTTTTTTTTGGTTTTTTTTTTTACCCTTTTTGAGACCTAGCTAAGTCTGGTCTGCAGTCTTTGGGAAGGCTCTGCATTTGCAAGTGCTAAGATGGAACAAGGTGCCCTCCCACCAGCTCTGGTCCTGGCTGTGCAGAACATTCTAGACCAGAGGCTGCAGCAAGGGGCAGTAAAGGCAAAACCCATCCCCACATCACCCTGCCTCCAGACTAGGCCCGCCTTCCCTCCCAGGCAGAGGAAACTGTTTTCTTGCTTCTTTTTGCAGGTTCCGCTGAAGACCCTCACGGAAGGTCCATCGGCCACCTCGCTCAGTGTTTGCGAAATCCCAAAGTCTGGAACCTTTTCTAAGGTCCGTCCCAAAGGAAACGGCTCACACCTGTCTCCTCACCATTTGCTTAAGCCCAGGGGCTGGTGCCCACCGTCTTCCACCCAATGAAACGGAGGAGAAATAAGGCAGACCAAGTTCGCCCACCCTCTAGCTCCCCCTTGGCCATGCAAGAAGCCATCTTTCTTGGTGGTCATCATGGGATCTTTGCTAACTTCAAGTGCTGGCATCCCTGGGGACCTCTCAGTCTCAGGAGCGGGTGGGGGGGGGGGAGCTTTCCCAGCGTCTCTAGCCTGCAGTCCTATTTATAGTCCGCTCCCAGCACCCCTCCCCACCCACTCCAGTCTGGCCCGTGTTCCAACAGGACCCCTACCAATATGCTCCAACCTTTAGGGCAAGCTGGCCTCCTCAGGCTCAGCATGGCATCCCTCCCGTCACGCTGGGCCCAGGTAGCCCCCTTGGCCGAGACCACCTCCTGCTCCTCCTGCCTCCAAGGCCCCCTCTGAGAAACCTCTGAACATCTCCCCCTCATTCAGCTGTTCTCTAAATGCCCCCTTCAGTGGCCCCTGCTACCCAGAGCCCAGGCTCCTGGAGGGAGGTGCTGGTTTCCGCTTAGTCACTCACTCACGCTACAGGTACCTGCTGGGGGGGGGGGGGGGCCGGTGGGCAGCCACTGTCCTAAGCTCCACGCCCTGTCTTCCCCTCCCCCGCCCTGTCTTCCCCTCCCCCGGCCTCCTGGCTCTCCTCCTGCTTCCCTCTCCCTCCCCCACCTCCCAGACTCACTTCCTCTACCTGTCTCTCAAAGCTGGCACTCCCCAGAGTTCCCTCTCTGGCCCTCTGTTCTTCCCCTCTGAGCACTCTTGCTGGTGACCTCATGCTCTCCCGTGGTGGAAACCGCCAGCCAGCCTCGTGCTGATGACTCCCGGACCCAGAGCTCTGGCCCCAGCAAGCCCCTGAGTGGCAATAAGCAGGTCCGCCGGATTCCCTGTCCAGCTGTCTGGACATCCCCAGGGGGTGTGACACACTAGGGTAAGCCTCACTGGGTCTGGAGGGAGCAAACAGTTCGAGATGTGTTTTCGAGTGAGAAGAGCCGACATGTACAATTGTGGCGCTGCGTGCAGGCTAGGTATCCGCACGCTGTAGACTCACGCTTAGAAACACGGCTACCGTATACAATCCAGACACATACCAGATAAAAGGCTAACAGCAGGTCTCTCTGGGTAGCAGGACCGGGACTGACTCTAATATCTCCTTTTTTGCTTACTTGCTTCCTCCAATACTTGCATAATGGCCACTCGCTGCTTATGTTAAAAGAAGTAACACTTCTTTTTAAATGAAAAGAAAAGTATTTTTAGATTGAGATTCCAAAACTCTTTAGTGCAAGCCTGGGGAGGACTATAATTATCTCGAACGGGGATTGGCACACTTGTTCTGTAAAAGGCCAGAGAGTCAATATTTTCGGCTTTGGGGGTCATAGGGTCTCCGCTGCAATCATACCACTGCACCCCCCCCGCCCCCCCCCCTTTGTAGAAAGTGCCCGAAGACAAGACGGACACAAACGAGTGGGGCTGTCTTCCAGGTCAACTTCAACTCGTGGACGCAAAAATCTGAATTTTATATCATTTTCAGTGGCACGGAGTATTTTTTTTTTCCCTTCTTTTGAATTTTCCGCAACTGTTTAAAACCTTACAGACCATTCTTGGCTCACGTGCCCTCACTCCGGGAGGCCTGCCCCTGAGCGCCCGGGGTCTGCACAGGGTTTGAATCCAGCACCCACTCCCTTGGGAGGTTCTTTTCTCCTCTTATCTGACACGAGGAGGCCTCCCAGGGATTCCTCAGTCACCCGGGGCCACGCAGGCCTTGGCTGGGGGAAGCCCTTGTCTGGGCTCCAGAGTTTCAAAGAACGGAAGGCGGGGTCCCTCCCGGAGTCCCCGGCACAGCTCACCTTAGCAGCAGGACTGGCAAAAGCTGGAACCACAAACCAGTCGTCTTGGATGGAGCTTTAGAAATCCCTTGGTCTGTGCCCTCATTTTTCAGGAGAAGAAGGCAAGACTCAGCCAAGGGGATGACCTGCCTCAGGCCACACAGCCTGAAGGGGCAGAGCTGAGACCAGAACTGCGAGCCTGTGACTGGCACTTCAATGCTCTCTTTGCTCCTTCGAGGACTTCAAGGACCTGCCCAGAGGTCCCCGGGCAAGCCCACCCAAGGACCACCCTGCCTTGGGAAAAAGTAATCTCAGCTATGGCCTCCGAATAGAGCAGGGCACCCGGCCCAGCCACAGTGGGGGGTACTGCCAGCTGGTATAGGGAGGGGCTCTGGGACCCCTTCTCTGGCCTCATCCCATGCCGGGTGGCAGAGGTGGTCTGGGGACCCAGCACTGCTGACATTATGAGTGATACCTCGGGCACAAGACCTGTCTCCTACCTGCTCCCAGGCACTGGATCCTGCCACAACCCGGGAAAGGACAGAACAGGGCCTGGTCCCCCAGCAAGGGTCTCCTTTTTGGGGCTGGAGGAGAGAAGCAGCCCTGGTTCCTAAAGGGACCTCCCCCTCAACCCCCGGCCCCACAAAGGCAAGGGTGTAAAGAGAGAAATCATTCTGGAGTTTTGTCAGAACTTACCACCATACCAATAAAGCACAGAAGGTCCTCGGAATGAGGGAGAGTGGAAACGTTTTAAGGATAGTCCTCTTCCCCCATGGGAGGCCTAAGCTATGGTTTCTACAGGGACAGAGCAGAAGTCAAGCTACTGAGAACTGCCACGTGTGGCCCAGAGACTCGGACAGCCACCAGCCCTCGCTAATGACACGAGGAGAGGCAAAAAGCCAGGAGTGTGGTGGCCAGTGTCTCACTGTCACCCTCGCAGCATCTGTAATGCTCCCACTCTCCCCGTTTTCTCCCGGAGGAATCCAAGGCTCGGGTGAACGAGGTCCTGCACCCGAAGCACCTCACTCAGCAGCAGAGGCAGGACCGGAGCCCAGCCCGAAGTCGCCAAACCGCCCCCCCCCATGCTGGACAGAAGGCGGACGCTTGCATATAAACGAAGGAATGCCCCAGCTGGCCATCACAGAGTCCCCTTGCCTGTCCCCACCCCTCTAATTCAAAGGCAGACTCAATTTAATGTTGGTAGGCAGGAAGGCAGCGCAGGGTGAGACCCTGATCCACAGTTCCAAGAAAGAGGGTCTCACCACCATTCCTTCAAAAGTTCTGGCCCATGTCTTCTTACCCAGAGGGCCCTGACTCACCAGGGACACTCATGTCTGCAAGGAGCTTCAAGACCCTTTCTGGTTGCAGGCCAGTCCTCACACTTGCCTCCCGGTCCCTCCTCCCCTGCAGATAAAACTGAAGATTTCAGAAGCAGATGGGCTCTCCTTCAGACAGGAGTCCTGGCTGAGACGCGCCTACAGCGTTCCCCCTTCTTGATCGGCTGTGGCACCCCTGGCCAGCTCCTGCCGGGCTGGCCCCCAGCTCCGTGGGGGTCCCGGGCCCCAGGCCCTCCCCCGAATCGCGCCCTCACCCAAACAACTGCCGAACTGCCTGCCGTAAGTTAGCCTGGCCTTAGAGCTGGGTTCCAGGGAAATGCACACAGCTGTGGGGGCCAGGATAAGCCCAGCCCAGGGGAGCTCCACCCTCCCGAGATGGTGAGCCGCCCACTCAGCAGCTGATGGCAGGGGCAAAGGCAAAGGGTCCATCCAGGGCTGGCGACAGAAGGGGTGGGGGTAGGACTTGGGGCTACAGAAGAGAAATGTGACTTGTTCCCAAGAAACGAGGTGACGCTAGTCAGATAAGTTTGGACCCAGGCCAGCCACTCCCTCACAGACAACATAGGAGAACAGGGCCGGCAATTAATGAAGTAGGGAGCGAGGGTCTTTTTACCCCAGGGCAAAGAGGCCCAGCCGGAAACTGCTGGATTCCCAGCTTCCAGTGCCCACTTCACTCGTGCTAGAAACTAGAGGGCAGAGTCCCCACAACACAGATTCCTGGTCCCCTCCTGGCAGGTTTCCAGCCACCCCTTCCTCCCCAAGCTGGAAGAGAAGGAAAGATGCTCAGGGCCCAGCCTGCTGGGATTAGGAAAGCCTGCC
Organism: Mellivora capensis; assembly: GCA_004024625.1. Lineage (NCBI taxonomy): Eukaryota > Metazoa > Chordata > Mammalia > Carnivora > Mustelidae > Mellivora > Mellivora capensis. Next base: position 10,119 of record PISX010006594.1, on the reverse strand, counting down.
TCCGTCTCTACCCCAGAGCCAGGCATGGTGTGATAACTGGGAAATTTCCTTCCCAAATAACCATGCACGATTAAGCTAACAGTCCCTGAGCATCTGCTACATGCCAGGCACTGTGTGTTATTTCATTTCGTTCATCGAACAACCCGACCTATGAGGATTCCCATTTCAGAGACCAGGAAACTGAGGTTCGGAGGTGTCTGGTGGGGCAAGGGGACTCAGCTAGTATGTTCTGGACCTGGATTCCAATAAGACCCCGGTTCTCCCTCCCCTTTAGGTCTCAAACTCAGGGAAGGAAAGGAATAGGGAGGGATGGATAGAGGTGCTAGGCCAAAGTCCCAAACAGGGTAGCCCCCCCCCCAAAAAAAGAGGCACAGTTGGGGTAGAAGCTGGGAAGACCAACCCAGGCCCTGCCCTACAGCATGGGGCACGTCGACAGATGACAGAGTCTGGGTCTGCAGAGAAAACAAGTGTGGTCCAAAAGGCAGCATCATGACCCCAGGGACCCAGGGGGTGGTTTCCTGGGCAGGCGGCTGGATCCCAGGAGATCTCAGACCAAGAACCTGTGTGTAGGTTCCTCGGATCTCGTGTCTCCTCTCCTGCAACGCACGGAAAAGCCTGGCTCTGCCTGGCACAGAACAAGTGGGAACCTCCTTACCCGAGCACCACACCCATCCTTCCTTCTCCTGGGGACTGATGTCAAACCAGAGAACTCCGGAGCAGGACAGGATCTCCCCAGATGGGGCAGGGACTATCAGCAGGGAGCTCGGGTTCATATGGAAGTGGGCTGGATCCCACTTATGTGAGACTGAGGGAAAGTTGGTCTCTCATAGCCTCTGTTTTCTCGCCTATAAAACGGGATGGCAATGTCTACTGTATCTGCTGGGAACCCAGCAGATACTCTCTAACTGGTAGCCAACAAGGCATTCAGAATTCAGATGTAGCTTACTGAGTCCACTCTGGCTCTGGAAACCCCCATAAATATGGGAAGAAGGAGGGACCCATTCTCCTGGAGGGTAATGGTTGGCCAGTAGGGAGAGTCCCAGGAACCCAACAGGCTGGTGAGGTTGCAGGGGTATGGGGGAAGCCAGCCTCGCTTCGGCTACACAGGAGGTGGCTGGGGCAGGGAGAGTAATCGGAGCCAGTAGCTTTGCTATGGCAAGGTGATCCTCTCTCTAGACAGCCTTCAAGATGCAGACCCGAACCCAGAAGCCAGGGTTGCCTCAAACCACCTTTGCCTCCCCACGACACTAAGCCATGTGTCCCAGCCCCTTCCCAAGGCTTGACTAAAGGTAGAGGATCTCTGTGGGGGTGGGAGAGCCGGTGAGCCAGTCCTCCAAGCATCCTCCAGGATTCTGCGCCCCCGGCCCAGTGTCCCAGAATGTGCTGTGTGCCCATGCCCAGTGGGAGATGCCCCCTGCATCTCACAGGGTCCTGGCTGGGAGGGGGAAGGTGAGGGGGGGGGCAAGCTGGTGCTGGCAGTGAGTCACAGTGCCCAGGCCACAGCTGAGGAACTGCAGAGCAATGGGCCAGGGGTAGGGATGAGATTCTGGGGTGCTGACCCCCCACCCTTCACACAGCCCTAACTTTCCTACCCCTGCTGCCAGAAAGGGTTCACCGAGCATTAAAGAGGCTGCGGTGCCTAGGAGGGTACTGACCCCACAGCACAGAAAATCGGTCACTGTCGGAACAGCCCGACACCCACCCGGCCTGCAGACACCCACCCGGCCTGTAGACAGCTCCTGGAGCTCCCGCCGCTGCCAACACGGAGAGAAGGGAGGCCTCCAGCCCCTACCGATTCCTGATCCTCTCCCCCCACCCATCCCCTGCCCCCCGTGCAGCCGAGTGCTCACCCGCACAGCTCAACAAGCCACCAGCCGCCCGGCTCTATTAACCCTTTGCTTACTGCTCCTGCGGACTGGGAGCCACTGCCCCTGTGGTCTCCTGGGGGGCAGAGAAGAGGCAGCGATCCCCAGAGGCCCCAGTCCGCCCCCAGCGCCCCCACGCTGTCCTTCCACCTTCACCCCAGGGCTCTAGTCTCCCACCCTCCAGCCTGTCGCTCTGGAAAGTTCACCGGAGCCCAGAAAGCCCTTCAAGGTGCGATCTGGCCCCACACCGCGCGGGTTCTCCCGTCACCGGAGACTCCCGACCCTTGCCCTTCCCAGAAGGAAGGGCGATGAGAAAGCGCCTGGTCTGAACCTGGGTTATAAACTTTGCTTCCTAGGGTTCAGGGAGCCTGGGGGCCAGAGTGAGTCTCGGCGGAGACTCCCGGGTCTGGGAGAGGGGAGGTCTGCGAAGGTGAACCGGCGCACCTGGAACTTGGGAGGGGCCTGCTCGGGGCATCGCCCACCCCCAGCACGCGAGCCAGCGCGCCTCGTGATCTCCGATCTCCCCGCGGCGCTCCCGCACTGCCCTCCAGCCTCCCGCCCCAGGGCAAAAGCAGACAGGCGCCTTTAAGAGCCGCTCCGCTTACCTTTGCTCGGTTTCCCCCGCGCCGCGGTGCCCCCTCCTCCGACCGCCCCCTTCCTCCCGGCGGCGCGCCGCCCGCCCAGCCCTCCGGGCACTGCGCGTCGCCCGCGGGACTCACCGCGCGTGTCCTGGGGGCCGCGGCGCGCCGGCTCCCGCCCGCGACAGCCGGGGTGCCGCGGGGCTGGGCCCCGTGCCCTGCGCCCTGCTGGGGTCCCTGCCCGGGCTGGGGGCTGCTCCGGAAAGGTGAGCGGCTCCCCAGAGAAGCTGCAACCTGAGCTGGAGGAGGAGGTGGAGAAGGAGGGGGAGGAGGAGGAGGGAGAAGGGGAGGGGAAGGGAGGGTTGAGGAAGGTGGGGGAGAGGAGGGAGGAGGAGGGGGAGGGGAGGAAGGGAAAAACCCGGCCCCCGCCAGAGTTTTTCACGTGTACAAGTTGACTCCTCCCCCGTCCCTCCTGCCCTGCCCACAGCCGCTGCCAATCCCCAGGGCTCCCTCTGCCCGGGTGCCCACCCCTTTCTCCCACTCTGGGAACCAGGGTCCAAGTGCCTCTTCCGGTTTCGTTCCTAGGCCCGGCGTCAGCCAGCTTTCTGGGGCTGGCCCCGAGAGCCTTGACTATGCGCTGAGCCCCTCTGGATCCGAACACCCCAGGACTGGGGCCAGATCACCAGGGGTGATTTACTGACAGTGCCTTTCTCTAAAGGTAGCTTTCCCACCTTCTGAATCTGATCCTGGATCCCAGTACCAAGCACCGCAGGCGCTAATGCGCACAGGCCCGTCCTGTTGGCCATCGTGGCCATTAGTGTTTTTGCGGCAGTGGCGGTGGGGCTCTCCCTTGGCCCAGTCCAGTGGGACTTGTCACTTACCTTTTGGGACCAAGCTCCCACCTGGTTGACTCCACGTCTCTGGGCCTCCATGAAGCTTCGCCGTTAGCCATCACCCCCATTTCCTACCCTGAAGGATAATTCAGTTTGTCCTTTTGGAATTAAACCCCACAGGCCAGTCGAGAATCGTCCAAGAAACTTTACAGAATAGCTAGCGCTAGTCCAGCTTTCATTTTACAGAAGGGGAAATTGAGGCCCAGGAAGGAGATCGGACTGGCCCAATGTCCCACAAAGAGTTAGTGGCAAACCACAACTAGGACCCAGGCCAAAGGCCACACCATCCAACTTCAGGGGTCTAAGGGAGACTGGGAAGCAGGGAAGGTCACAGTGGCCCCATCTGGGCCCTGCCCAGCCCCGCTACCTCCTGAAGACTGTGAGGAGAGGGGGGTGGCATCAGATCATATGGGCAGCAAACCAGAGAGGTTTGTGTCCTCTGCCTTGCTGGTGGACATGACCCCTGAAGTCTGGGTGTCCTAATGGGGTGCGGGAGAGTGTGTCTTGAGGTGGGTGGTCCACAGCATGGATTTGTTTCCTTCCTGGAAGCCAGGGGTCTGAGGTCCCTCTCTCAGGACCACCGCCTGCCCTCCGCCACCAGCCCACATCTGACCTGCAACACGGGATCACTCGAGACTCCAGGAGCGCTGGAGATGCAGAAAGAAGGAAGACCCCAGGTGCTTGCAAGAGAGTGACTTTTGGCTGGTCCACTTTTGGCACCCCACAAAGGGCCTCCCGACTCCGCTACCTCTGTTTCCTCTGCCAGGGCATGCAGATTTCCTGGGCACGTGCCCTTTAGCAAAAGAAATCTGCTTAGTGCTTGAAGGGGTACAAAGATTGGATGGATCCAGAACCTCCAGGCTTTGGGGACAGCAGGCTGCGGGGCTCCATAATCCACGTGTATAATAATAGCATGGGAGGCACACAGGCAGGAAAGGACAGGGAGGGGAGGGGAGAGGGCTATGGCTAAGGAACTGTGGGTATTAGAGGATTCGAGAAAATGGACCACAGGGTAGAGTTTCAAGGAATCAGGGGAATGGATGAGGTCAAGAAGTTTCAATAAAAGTTTTCTTAGTATGTCTTATATGCCCAACAATAGCCAGGATGCTGGGCACAAGGGATGGATAGAACACAGTCCCTCAGGGATCTCACAGTCTAATGGGACGGGGAACAAGAGTCGGGATGTTGTATGACCCAGCTTAGAGCTGGGGCTGCCCGTTTGGGGTGTCTTGCTGCTTGTGCTGAGGGTCTCGGGATGAGAGGACAGTGGAGGGCAGGAAGGAGTTTCTGTTTTCCCAGAAGGGTAGGTAACACCTGTGCAGAGTTGAGGGGTGAGAGGTCAGAGCTTAGAGGGGCTGGGACTGGAGGTGACATCATAGAGGGAGCAGGTGCTGGGTTCTGAAGACCCTTCCCACATTTGATCTATTCGGAAATGTGGAACATTTCAGGGGAATGAGAAATCCTCAGGTCTGTGATGTAGGATGATCCCCAGCCAAGAGGAGGATGGAGGGTGGGGCACATTGGGAGACAGGAACCTCAGTTTGCAGGCTGATCCCAGTGAAGGCTGATGCCAGCTTAGGCTGGAGCAGTGGCAGCAGGGAAAGGGGAGGGGGCTGACTTGAGATTAGGAGCCAGGATCACAGAACTTTGTGTCTGTTTGAGTCTGGAAGATACAGGAGCAACCTCTGGTGTGATAGACCAAGCTGGATGTTTCTTAGGGTTGCTGTGATTCCTAGAACCTCCTTTTACTGGTTGTATGACCTTGGGCAAATGACTTAACCTTTCCAAGCCCAGTTTTTGCAATCTGTAGTACAAAGATACTAATATTCATCTTGCGTGGTTGTTGTATATATTAAAGATAATGTATGCCAAAGCATAAGGCTTAACTCCTAACAGGAATTCAATAAATAGTAGATGTAATTACCATTGATTGTCCTTGCCACAAGCCTTTATTGAAGATCTGACATGTGCCACCAATTGTCCTCGATCTTTGGGACTTAAGTCTCAGTCCCTATTCTCATGTAGCTCCCCATCCAGTAGGGGAGAGATATGTAGAAAAACAGTCATATAGCAAAGCAATGTGGGCTGGGGTAGAGGAAGAAATGGTGCTCAAAGACTCAGGGACAACTTCACAGAGGAGAGGTGACAACTTAAACAATGTAGGGCCAGCTGTCTGTTTAGAGATGGTCCCAGCACACCCCCTCCAACCCCCTCCTCCTTGACATGGGATTGAGTTTCACAATCTGAAATGTCCGGTTTGAACACATTTGTTATGCTCCTTGGGGTTGGGAGAAGGGGATGGACTGCAGGGGGGCGTCTGTGTGGAACCCAGGGAATGGTTTGCAGAACCTTGGCAGCCCCAGGGAAGGGCACGAGCACATGGGCAGTTAGAGGAAGGGACGGAGGTAAGAGCGAACGTGGCCATGTGTGCAGAGCTTGCTAGCTGTGTGTGTGTGATCTTTGGGCCATCCTAATTTTTCTGTTTCCTGTCTGTGCCCTTCTAAAAATTCCCTGTGAAACCATTTGGTGTCCCCCGCCTTGCCTCCCATGCCAATTTTCTTTCCATATATCTCTCAAGGAGCCCGGCTTAGAAGAAGCAGCCCTACCTGGTCCTCCACAAAGGAAGGACTCCCGCCCTCCTGCCCCACCAAGCAAGACCTTGGGCTTTACAGCCACAGACCGTGACCCCTCTGATTTTCCAGTCTGTCTGTAACGTGGAGACAGCAATAGTCCCTTTCTCATGGGGCTGTCGTGAGGTTCAAATGTGATGGAAACTCGGCACGCAGTCAAGGCTTGTTTCTCTTCTCTGCCTGATAACAGCCTCCTTGCAGAGGGTTAGACAAGAGACTCTCAGTGAGCGGCGTCTGGCGCTCCGGCTTCCGGGACCCCTCCCCTCTAGACCCTGCAGGCCCCTTCCCCTCTGCTAGCCTAAATGGCATCTGGGGGTGACCCTGGTCACTGCAAGGCAGTGCTGGCAGGATGACAGCGGTGGGCCCCAGGCGCAGCCCAGCCCACTCCTCCGCTCCCATCCCTTCTCTCCCCACTGCTGCGGATAACATGCCACTGCTCTGCGGAGAGGACTGGCGTCCCTGGGTGCCCGAGGGCTGAGTGGGGAAGCTGGAAACAGCTCTCCCTCACAGACTGTGTGGGCAGTGCATTCGAATAGCTTCTGAAAAACCAAAGTTCAAGCCCGCCCCTCTTTCCCCAGGGAGGGGCAGCATCCAGACAGCGAGAGTTCAGCCAACAGAGAATCTCCTTTCTGCAAACTGCTGCAGGCTGTCCTCCCTTCGAGTCCTGCCCACACACGGGCAGCAGTCTTCCAAAGCACTGGGGGGACACCGGGGAGGGCCAGGGACCTGATTCTTTCCTAAGGTGCAAGAGTCGTTTCATTTATCTGGGCCTCAGTTTTCCTCCTCTGAAAAATGGGAATGACTTGGAAGCTGCGTCTCAGGAGGTTCGGTGAGAGGGTGAATGAGAAGGTACTTTGTAAACTCTAGAAAGATCTGCATGTATTATGAGATCATTAGTGTTTGGCCAAAGAGACCTTCTTAGGGTTCTTAGGAGACAAGTGAAGACCAGAGAAATGAGAAATGAAATAAGAACACAGAGAAGATCTCCTCAAGAACCTCGGGAAGGAGAATGGCAGTGGGGACCTTAGCCCACGGATCAAACCCCCTGAGGCCTAGCTCCTTCCAAGTGTGCCAGTCAGTCGGGACAGCAGGACTGGGCTGGACACAGCCAATTCTTCCTCCTCCTCTGAATCAATCCCAACCACTGTTTTCCAGTGACTTCCGGAAAGTGGGGATGACTAGGAGACAAATGTCATTTACCTGGTTCCACTGTGATGCCACTAAAGAGCCCGGAAGCTGCCACTTGGTCACTGCACCAGGCATCACACCCTCTCCTCACTGCTTGTGCTAAATGTACAGGCATGGATGTCCTTGTGCATGTGAGCATGCCAGCGCGCGCGCGCACACACACACACACACACACACACACACTCACTCATGCGCGGTATGTACAACCGCTCCAGACTTCAGATGGAGCAACAGCTGCATCTCCATAGGGTTCCAGGAGAGGGTGGGCACATAAGCAGAGTGAGCCAATCACAGCCCTGTTGACCCTAGCAACCACCAAACCAATTAGAACCCCACCCCTGGGTCCAGCAGTGGCTCCCAAACACACCACAGGCACACACAACCTGCACTGCCATGGCAACGAAACCATCCCACAAAGCAGGGAATATGGGAAAGTGGCCCTTAGCAACAAGACTGGACCCGCCACTGGGGCGAGCATGCAGGCAACAGCTGGCTAGCATTAGGTCACTAAGGGGAGAGGGTTATCACACAGGGAGGGGAGGAAAAGAGAGTTAGTTCATCTGTGCTTCCAAAGTCCATTTTTTTAGCCCTGGGCCTCAGTTTGCTCACCTGTAGATGGGGTCGAAGACATGCTCAGTGTGTGTATTACAGAATGGGCGTGTATTATCATAGTGCAATTCCTTTTCGACTACTAAATAAGGATAGGAACCGTTGATTATCTTTTCAGAAAACCCTAAGAATGTTGAGACTTCTGGGTAAAAGTAATTTGGCTGATTCCCAGAAAGATGCTGAAGTCCAGCTCGTGAGTTCATTGTACAGGTGGACCCCAATTCAGTCTAAAAACATTCCCTTGGTGTTTGCCACGTGAGAGGTGTCGATGCTGATTTCAGGTGGGGCCAGGCGAACTTTGAGGAGCCTGCAGAGCATGCTGGTGGAGACTTCTGGAAATGTCCGGGAGGTCTGTTGGACGAGCCTGGAAGAGGGCTGAAGACTGCCTTGTGGAAACTTTGCTCGGGGCCAGGGAAGAGGGCTGAAGGTCAGACCCTGCAGGCATCCCTGGCAAACTGGCTTCTGGCTTCCACACGTCATCGTCCTGCCTTTGGTCAGCTACCAGAAAGATCTTAATTCCAAATGAAAATTTGACAAAGGGCTCCGCTGCCCAGCTGCTTCTCCTGATGGCTCCCCAACCGTGGGCCTTCGGTCCCCTCCTTCAGAATCTGATGAAAGCTGAGGGACTCCTTTCCTAGAATCAAAAACATCCATGTCCAGCATTTTCCATTCATTTTTAGGAGCGATGGGCCTCTTGAAGCTCATTTGCAGACTTGCTCTGGAAGAATGGCATAGGAAACCCCATGTGGCCGGCCTCTGCCTCCCTCCTCAGCTTACTCTGCCCCTCCCCCCCGCCCCCACCACTGGCACATGCCCAGGCCACGTGGAACTCTGTGCACGCCCCTTGCACGCACCTCCACACGTCACTGCTTCATGCCTTCGCGCGTGTCATTCCCACCAACTGGAGAGGCCTCTTTCTTCACCTGTTACCTAGTAAACTCCTGCTCCTTCTTCAAAACCCTGTTCGGGGGTCCATACCTCAGTCTTTGGTGCTGGCCGGACAGGCTTGATCACTCCTCAGTATGAAGTATCCTCTCACTGCGTGTCTCCCGGTACCTTTACTGGGCTTTCCTGAGGCCAGACGCCGCACCTTTAGTCTCTATATCCCTAGCACCTAGCATACCACAGGTCTGGAGAACCCAAACGGCAGGACCGAATGGGCAGAGGAAACAGCTGAGGAAGGAGGAGAAGAATATGTAGGCCTGGAGTTAGTACTGGAGCCAGGAGAGGAGAGAAGGTATCAAAGAGGAGCGAGGTGTCAGGAGGAGACTGGAGGTCAGGATGGTTAAGGACTGAGAGGCATCCTTGAATTTGGCAAGGAGGAAGCCGTTGGTGATGTAACCAGCTGCTCCAGTGTGCCCGGGAGTCTCCCAGTTCTGGAATTGGAAGCGCCAGGCCAAGGGAGGTGGTTGGTCAGAGCCTGGATCACTGACCCTAATGAGGGCAGTTCTGGAAGCAGGACTGGGGCAGAAGCCTGTATGCGGTGGGCTGGGAGGCAGCTGGGAGAACTGGTGACTGCCGGGCCAGTGGGCTGGGCCGGGGAGGGAGGGCACCAGCCTCCCAGGCCATCTGTCCCGACCCCACTGCCCCGCCGAGAAAGCAAGCAAGACTGCCATCAGGAACATCGTGTACATCTCGACAGCATCTTCTCGAAGGCTGTGAGGCCACCACCTCTGTCCCCTGACCGACCCTCGCCACCATCCAGTGCCCACAGCACCGGTGACCCTCTGTCCCGCGTCTGTGATATTCTGTCCAGTAAGTGCAATGAATCCCGCTACCGGTGGACTCTTCTCCTGGGCTGTTATTTAAAAATTTTAGTTTGTGTTTCTTGTCCAACTAATTAGATTCTGAGCTTCCTAAAGGCAGGGGTCATGTCCTCCTTCCCTGTGTCCCTTGTTTCCCTCTTCCTTCCTTCAGTAAACACTAATTAAAGCACTGTTTACGCGGCGGTTAAGGTGACAGACGCCGTTCCTACCCTCGGGTATCTCCGTCTGGGTTCAGGCCTCCTACACGTGGAGAACTTCATACCCCTGAGTAGGGGCGGGGTGGGGGAGTCCACACTGGGCTTCAGCGGGTCTGTGAACACCCATAACGTCATATGCAGCAGAGACATTCGAAGGGATCCCGGTGCCCCAGAATGGTATGTCCGGGTTGGTCCAACACGTTCGGAGAGACCAGAACTCCATTTCTCCCAGTTAGGCAGATTACAGAGAGAGAAAAAGAAGAAGGAGAACATTGCTCTTGATTGTGTGGAGGAGCGACAGCCCGCACAGCTCTGATCACAGAGCCTGCCTCCGTCAGTGGCCGGGTACCGTCTCATTAGCCGGGGTGCCGAGACGCCGCCCGCCCCGCCGGG